>KN489394.1:27777-50116 GCA_000787155.1 Scartelaos histophorus
CACGGGAGTCTGCACAAGTCACAGGAGACAGAGTTGGTCCATCTTTATTTTTCATCTCTGTCCGTCTAATGCGCTGATGGAACTATGCGATGCTAGCAGACTCTGTAATGCCCGATATTATGGAGTTGAGCCTATTTCAGTATAGAGCTGAAAACACAATTAGGAAACAACACGGCAAAATAAAGTATACTACAATACCAAAAACATGGAAACTAGTACAATTTAAACTGTTTGCAGTGGTCCAAAGTTTATAAAGACTTTTCATAATTTTGAGAGGTTGTCAAAGTAAAGCTAAAACAACTAGTATGCCAACAGTGCACTTCCCGAGTCACAGTCGCTAAAACACTTAGATGCAATCATCACTGAGTGGTCTCATTTTGCCCCCAAAAGCTGCAATCTGGCTCATGCCCCATTGATATGTGCGTCACTCTACAGTGAGCTCTACACATTATCAATCGATGGCTCTCTGAAGAGATTGGAAAAAGTGACAAATATTTGAATCCGATTATTCGAAGCGTCACAACAACAGAACAAGCTGATAAACTGCCAGTTGAGAGAAAAGCACAGACATCTGTTCAGAAATCCACAAATGCATATTCCGTATTGACATTAAAATAGGATGAAGTGTGTCATAGCGTAGCCTTGTTCATTTAGGCTCTTTGCCTTTGGGTTCCGCACAAACCTCAGTGCTTAGTCACCCGTGATTGGTCGCCCACCCAATTAACTGCACAGCGGGAGCACTACAAGATGGATTCTAGTGAGTTTGTGAATATTACGAGAATCCATGTTGCAGTGCAAGGTTAAATAAAGTCACCACTTCAATATAAATAGTAAATGTAGGAAGCATGACAGCATCAAAAATTGATTTCTTTTTTTTTTTTGGCATACCACCTACGTCTAATTACTACAGCTGCTACTACTACAGTACTGTAAACAAGAGATCCCCTCCCACAGTGTTATTCACAGTAGCTCTGCCTCTGTGCCCTCACTACAGCCTTCTATCTCACCCAGGCCTCTTTCCACACCATTATCCCCTCTCTGCGGCACCGTTTCATCCCTGTCCACTGCAGTGCCACTGAACAGCCATGCCCCCAGACCTGCCACCTGGCACCAGCACGGATAACAGCAGCAAATGTGGGCACCTCAGCACATTAGAGGGTTAAACCATGTGCGCTATAGCCCACTGCAGCGCCATACAATTTAATGGGCAGCTGGGGAGATAAGGCAGGGCTATAGAGAGGACATAGGATGCACACAGGCCAATGGATTTTCAATTTAAAATGGCCTTGTAAGATAAAGCAAGCAAGATTATAGCAAGGCACGGGGGGGTCTTCAAAGATATTTGTGTATGTTTGGGATAAAGGTTGGGTATAATGAGGAAAATATGCAGAGAATTGAGTACAAAATTGGGATGTAGTCTGTAAAAATATAATACCAGCAAGTGTAATTTTTCTCAAACCAAATATAGATTGCAATTCATAAAAGTAGTTATGTTAAACAAACAAAATTGATGTACAATAAGTTAAAAGGTATAATGGGAACCAGAATACACAGTTCTTAATATAAAATTTACAACTAATTGTATTTAATACTATAAAACTTTATAAAGATGACTGTGGTCCGATTTGGATCTTCCCAAGTTCAGATGGGCGTGACTGACAGATGGATTATCTAGTCAGGGACACGCATGGTCCATTCTTATCAAAGCAAATGGGTCAATGACATTGTGTTTGTCCAATTGCAATTTCTTCAGTTAAAAAGGTTCAAATTTCATAATAGTTCACCACATACCTGTAGAACTTCTGACCTCCATGGAATCAAATCATTTGTTTCAGAAATCATTAGTTATTCTGCATGTTTTTGGTAAAGTGTTAAAATGTCATGTGGTGCGACCGTCCGCCCTTAACTGCTGATTTTTAAACTTCTTTGAAATTCCTCTGAATGTAAACAAATGCATTTTCTTTTTTTGGCATATTTTCTGAAGTGTTTTAGTCCCACATGAAATTTCAGCTTTCTTGAATAGATATTTCCCCCATAATATTAAAACAAATATTGTCCGAGCGTGTCCATCTTTTCATATATAGTGTTTTCATATATCAATATCATGTTCATATTACTCAGAACTAATGGTGGGCATAAATAATTTTTTTAAATCTAGATTAATCTCATTGAAAAATTTTAATTAATCTAGATCAATATAGATTAACACTGATGGGTCGGCACCTAATGTCAATCCACTGAGCAAGAAGATTAGTTAGCTTGTCTGATAGAGCTGCGCTGACGGGCTCGCCTCGGTTACACTCAAACAAATTAGTTAAAGTATATAAAAAAATACTAAAAATGCTTAATATTAACGTCAAACTGATTTTTGCATACCTGACATTGTAAATATTTGAAAAAGTTCAATAGAAACTACATTTTTAAATTTGCTCCTTATACGTTATTGACCCAAATATGGCTGCTTATCAGGAAAAAATAAAGGAGAAAAAAGTGACACAGGGACGAACAGATTTCTGCAGAAACAGTGGGTGAAGCACTAAAACTTTGAAGTGAGAGGAAAATGATTTTGTTTGTAAATGACAGATGACCAAAAAGCTCCTTTATTTCACATGCATCATTGAAAAAACAAATGTGATTGCGCATACACATTTTGGTTCAAAACACGCTGCATAAAAATACAGAGAGACAAAGGTCTGGATTTGCAACGCACCGTTATATTTTATATAGCTGATCTGCACTGTTAGCATTTTGGCACAGGACATATGCAATTCTTGACTCGCTTCATGCTCCAATAGCAGGCAGTCAATCAATGTGTCATTTACGTTTGCATATCACAGAATTCTATGCAGTCTTCGGGAGGCTAAAAAATCAAATTATTTCACACCGTCTTTTAAATCAATAGTATCAAACGCCTGCGATGTTTGTTTTTGTCCATGTGGGTTGAATGTCAGTGTCATGAACAAACCACACACCATCTTCAGCATTCACTAAATTCTTCTAATTGGACCCAAAATAGATATCATTTCACTCCTTGTTGCCATATCTCTAACCATAATTTCTGCTTTTTTCGCACAAAGCCTCCACAATGGGGTTAAGGGCCACTTCTCTATCAGTGCTTGAATCTGATGAAGCTGTGTACAGGCTTGGAGGTCGCACGGGCTGCAAGTAATAACCATATGAGCAACAGACGACAACAAGACTCCTGGGCAATCTCCCAAGGCAAGCCATATCAGAGAAAAACAAGCAAAGTAGCAGTGCATGCAAAAACGTACGGCTCTTCCAATTGAAATCAGAGGAATTATGTAAAGTACTGCTGCTTTTGGGGAAAAGTCGGAATTTGTATAAAGTACAAAAATGCAAATATGTGGGTTTTTTTTATGCACTATGCAACTTTTTAATAAGGGGTCCATCACCTGTTTCTATGGATACGTCATTGCTCTGCTGAGAATGTGCCACAATGACATTAAACAGCTCTACCTCACATTTATTCACTTACAGGTGCTTTTATAGCTCAAAAATATCTAGAAAAACAGGAATTCTGACTGAGCGGAGCTGCCTCTCCATAGATATTACCTGTAACTTGGTCTCGTTAGGTCCCCATGAAGAAAGAAAGGCTTACTGTGAAACATTCCAGACAAAGCAATAACAGGTACCACCGTCTTCTGTAGAAAAGTTACGCAGTTCGTCTTTAAAGGAAAGAGGTGAATGTATGTTAAGTTAATGATGGACTCTGGCCTGCTCCTCTTCATGTTTTATATTGTATTTTAACTCCTGATAAATCAAATTTATAGTTCCGTAGACCAAATCTCAAAAGAAATTACAACAGGGAAAATTGTTTAATCTATTAACACTTCCAACTATAATTGTGCCACTATTTTCTCCAAATTACACCCTGAAATCATTTCTGACAGAACAATAATTAGTCATTTTTAGACTGCAGTTCATGTTCAGTACAATTTCTCACGGCTGTATTTAAGGTTTATGCACGGTCATGGAGCAAAAAAGCATTCTGAAAGTCACTTGACAAAGCTACCACTATCAATGTTTAAAAATTTTGTGGTCCCTTTTAATGAGGCTCTATATTTCACTTTCTGCATCAAAACTCACTCAACTGAACCCACTATAGAAAAGGTTTGAAAATAAAACTTGTATTGAAACTTGTATTGAAGCTAGAGCAGGATACTAAAAAGAATCACATATACAGGACAAAATTAGATCTTTCTTTCTAGAATTATATTAAGCTAACACAAAACTAGTATAAGGAGCACATAGTAACAAAAAGAGCACTATTGTGCTATAGTTTATTGTCTAAAATGGTGGCTCTCAAAGTGGGGGACCTTCTGTAGGGGATTCAGCAAAAACAGTGATTATAATTGAACAGTTTTATAGTTTCCTGATCTAAAATGATATACCATTCTAAACATATAATGCTTTTGATCGAAAGAACTAATCAACAAATTAACTACAAGAAATTAATCTTTCATATCTGGTAATGCAGTAAATATGGTTTAAACTTCAGATTTTTTTTTTGTGATGCCATTGTGGAAATGGATAGGAGGACCTTGGATTATTGTCGTACCAATAAGAGGTCATCCTGGTCTAAAGTTTAGCATTTTTAATTGTCATAGTGGTATTAAAATGAGTAAAAGTGGTTTTCAGATTCTCAAATGGGGGGGCACGGGCCAGATTTTTTGATCTTGTTGTACTTTACCATAAAATATCCAAAAGGTAAATGCACAAATGCTGAACCTGACATTTTCAATTACCGACTAAACCCTAGAACTCACAATATCAATTTTAGCTGCCCTCCATCTGTATTCATTAATATTGTCCAATAGGATGTCATCTGAAGCCACTTAATAGAGTATCAAACCTATTCGTTAGTATTGAAATAGTTAAAAATGTTGGCATTACAACAGACATGAACAGACATCGCCTCAAAACAGCCACAACCTGGAAACCCGACCAAAGCGCAACAGCAGTGCATCATCCCCCACATCAAACTTTGAAGCACTCACCACTTTGAAGTCCTCGGCGTTGCACTCGGCTCCTCTGAAGTAGCAGGACAGCAGCATGTCCTTGATGTCGTGGCCCGTGCGGTCGTAGAACTCTCGCATGTTAAAGGGGCGGGGCTTGTAGTTGTCAAAGTCGGCGCGCTCCTTCAGAACCTGCAGCACGTTCTCCTCCACCATGTGAGTGTCCCGGATCTCATATCTGTGGAGAGGGCAGGCACAAGTCAGCGCTGAAAAGCACCGAACAGCTACTGCAGGGATATCCAACATTTTTTCTCCAGTGAGCTACCTTTGCTGAAATTGGTAGTGCTCTCGCATTTTTGTTTCGTAGTCGCAAAGAAACTGATGTAAGAGCCACAGCACGCCTTAGATGGGGAACAGTAAATGCTTATAAAACATAAACCATTATCCATTTATCAGTGCACCAAGTTAGGCACCAAAGTTATACATTTACAGTGGTTAATAATCAAATTTTACTTATTATCCACAACAATACATAGAATTCAGAAATCCCTTGGCGACCCTGAGCTACTGAGATATTTTCTTTTTTGAAAGTATATTTTGAATATCAATAGGACTTCCCAGTTAAATAAAAGGTATACATAAAAAAAACAACATATTGTAATTTTGAGAGGGTTTCTAAAGCATTATAATAATTACAGGTGGGCAGATTACCAAAATGTTGATAATACTGCCAATGTCGTTTGGAAGACATACAAAATTTTGATCATGTAGCAAAAATAGTTAAAAATGTTGCAAAAAATTGTATTAATTAATTAAACACTTCTAAACAAGATTATAACTTTGAAGATCAATTTAACAGTCATTTGTCACTTGATACATAAAAAAAGAAAGGAAAAGAAAATAAATCTATATGTTTTAGCACGTTTAGCAAGATTCTATCAGGATTCATGTTTGTCAATACGATAACATTTCACAAACTGTTATGAAAATACAAAATATGTTATAAAGATATAAAATAAACAGTACAGAGGTGTCCCACAGGGGTCAACTATTGGACCAAAAGTATTTACCTTAAATGAATTAAAAAGACAAAAAAAATAAAAAAAAAAATAAAAAAAAAATCTGAATTTCAGGTAGATGTTAGATTTAAATTTCATTTTAAGGCTGTGCATAAAAAAAAACAAACTAAATAATAATTCTTCATAGTATCAAGGACATTTGAGACAACGCTGTAAAATTTGTAACAAGCTTTTAGGCAAGATAAAACAAATAATAATAAAAGAATAACTCCCGAGGGCCATAAAATGAAGGGGAATGTGTGGGGGACTGTAGAAATAAACTATTAATTGCCGTCTCTATGCTGCAAAGGTAGGCCTGTCACCATAATATCGACTTATTGCTCAATATATTATAGATGGAACAATACTTTTTGGGGCTTAATATTGATCCTGTGTACTTTTTCCTTGCAATAGTGGGAAATGTTTGGTTATTTTTCTGTTCCATGATGAGATTTTTATGAAGAGGATTGAATTATGAACTTCGGTGTCTCATTATGATACAAACTAATGACTTAAAAGTGCACTGTGTAACTTTTCTCTTGGAGAGTCTGTCAAATGCTTTTGGAAGTAAACCTTTCGATCTTCCTTAAGACCAAACCAGACCAAGCTACAGCTCAGATCTTTGGAGCTAGGTATTTTTTAACGTATTTTTGAGCAATAAAATCACCTGTAACTGAATAAATGTAAAGGCAGAGCTGTATAATGACACACTGTGGAACATTTTAGGCAGAGCAGGTGACGGACCCTCCGCCAGAAAAGCTACACAATGAAACTTTAATTGTTGTAATCTGTAATTTATCTATTGCAGCTCGTGTTGTTTTTTAAAATAATATTGTAGATTGAGATTTAATTTTTGTGGTGCAATTCTGCTTGGTTTATATTATAATGTATTACTAATTATGAATATGTATGTGTACTTTAGCAATATATTGTACTTCAAAATGTGTTATCATGACAAGCAAAGTACCACAGTTAACACCTTCTTTAGAGTTCTTTCTATTCGGTTTAATAGCCTGTTGTAAATGCAGGACAAATGGACTACCCTGTCTCGGAGTAGCTGTGTGCAATGGATGATAATTTGCTGAATTAAGTACTTTGAATCACTGCATCTACAACCACAGCAATTACTCTATGTCCCATAATATTTTTGCCAAAGGTAACGAGACTTGAAATGTATATAAATATTCCCATATGTCAGTCTCTTTTTTTTTACACATTTGGTGCTAATCGTGAGACATTTAGGTAGTAACCATGTACCATTTACTAAAAAAGGCATCTATTATTGAATGTAAATAGCTAATTGAGTTTATATCAAATGGTGTAATCACTCAATATCTACTGCACTAGTGCTACATTAAAATCCAGGCTCAAATCGCTGAAAGGTTTTTATTCTACACTCTTCTTTTTTATTGCGATTTTAATGTTTGCCTTATTCTCTAAAGCACTTTGAATTACACTGTGTACGAAATGTGCTATACAAATACACTTGCTTTGCCTCAGTGGAGATAAGTACAAAACAGTTATTTTAAAGCTAGCATCTGTAAGTTTGTTTAATCTTTTTTTTTTTTTTAATCTGTAGATGGCAGACTTGAAACCTGTTCCCCCTCTGCTCCCTTAGCATCTAGAGGTGTTATGTGAGAATACAACAAATGATTTAAAGCAGGAGTGTCCAAACTTTTTTCACTTAGAGCCAGATAGAGAAACATTTAAAGGCTCAGATAGATGCATTTTACATAAGCTTGACAGATCCACAAATGTATTAGAAAATGAAACAGAAATTTTAGGTGTCTATTACAATGCAATGAGATATATGTGACAACAGACTAATTAATTCAATGTAAGACACAGGGAGAGAATCCTGTACCTGCTAAGAGCCATTCACAAATTCAAATTAACCCCAATTACTATGGTGGCCCTGTTTTGGAGAGAACACAGGCACCGCTCAGACCCCATCTACAACAATTGGCCATCAGCAGAAGCAGCTTCACATTATGGAGAGCTCGGATGAACCAATCCTGACACATACTTATGAAGCACATGTTCAAATAATTGCTTTACACTGTGCACTGTGCATCTATGACGTGACTGTCATAGGAAATAAGAGTGTTTGGGGCTCAAAACAAAGGACTTTTCACAGAGGATTACTGAAACCAGCGTGAGGACATAAAACACAACTCCAGGTATGTTTTTTATGAGGTTAGAAGCTCAAAAAAGTCTGGCATAACATGTGTGTATATTGTGGTATGGGTGTGTATAGTGTGTGTTCTTTAATAGTGGGTTGTATTGGTTTTTATGGTCTGACTCTTGGATGATTAGATGTGGTACGGTGGCCTGCTGTGAGGTGGGTGGCACTGATACAAAATGGTTGGTAATTTTATGCATCAGGACATTTGGAGCAGTGGGCCTCCACAGAGCAGCACACTGCAATAAACAAACTGAGATATTAAAACGTGAATCAAACACAGCCCCAATTCTTCAGCAAAATATACATAGATTTAGACTTTTCTTACTCGTTTGCTTTAAATTCTCGTTCGGTGACTTGAGATATCGTGCTCACACTCATGAACTGCAAAACTGGAACTGAAGCAGGACTAGAACAGATTTAGGCAGAGTTCACACTTGTTGATCTTTGGTGCTAAACAGAGCCAATTTTAGCCCTGATATGGATTTGGTTTTGGGTTTGGTTTTGTTCTAGTCCTTGTCTAAACCAGGGTTCCTTTCAGGTTAAGTCCCAGTTTTGATGTGGTGAACGTGTACCGTATTTTTTGGGCTATAAAGTGCACCGGATTATACGGCGTAGTATCAAATAATATGTCAATTGCTGTCATTGTCCACACATAAGGAGCATCAGATTATAAGGCGTAATAAGCGAAACAAAACACGTGTCGGATAAATCGAACTCTATTCAAGTAATTTACAATAACTCTCAGTTGTAGCCAACACAAAAATCCAAGTTTAACAGTTGGGTGATTTGGGCATCAAACATTCCCGGATCCCTCTCAACATTGTTCAGTTTTAATACAAAAATACAAAAAACCTGAAATGCATCGTAATCGTGGCATTTTGGGTCCTCGTACAGCACACGGCAGAACTACCGGTATGTTGCCCTATATGTCGCCTATATACGTTATTAGCCGTAATGTGGACAATATAAAATCGGTTTGAGGTTCGTAAACACAACCAAAGGTCATACATAAGGCGCACTGTTGATTTTTGAGAAAATGTAATTATTTTAGATGCTCCTTATAGTCAGGCCAAGCCAGAACTAGAAAAGCACCAAACCAGATCTACTTCAGTCTGTGCTTTACTTTTACGTCAAAGTTTACACAAAATTTACACACACTGTCCCATATTGGAACGTTGGACACACAGGTCTGGCAAAACGTCGTCCTTTCGCTGGTGTCATATGATGTAGGGCTGGGACCCTCACGATTCGATACGATAAAAAGTTAATAGGGAATACATCTATTTTAATAATCAAAACAGTGAATTTGGCATAAACAATTTGCGCTCCACTAAATAAGCAATAAAATTTTAGTGCAAAGTTACTAAAGATATCAAAAAAATACTCTTGCCGATATATTAATACAGTATTGCTATCGTGGTTTCTGTATCTCCAAAATTTAGCATCATGATACATTGATATTTTGATATTTTTGTACATCCCTAAGGGAAGTTTGCCAGTTAACAAACCAGAACAAGTTATTCCAGCAACAGTGGAGGATCGATTAACACTGAATACAGATTTGCACAACTGTACCTCTCCTGAATGTGAAAAGTTTGAGAATCACAGATGTCGCACTTGGTTACCGCCAGGTATCACTTATATCCAATTCCCAAAATGAATGCAAATTTGAGCGTGCGGGAATATACGCCTCCTTTCCAATTGTAATAATCTCGGACAGCTCGATTTACATTAGCAAACATGAAAAATTATCTGCGGTCTGAAGAGAAGCCTCTGCTCTCCTCCTTTTCTCCATAAATCCCATAATTCCAGACGACTTTGTGCTCACTGACGACGAGTCCTTACCAATATACGGGAGCTATTTCAAACCATAATTGGTGTTAAATCTTAATGGGAATTTTCCTGTTCTTTTTCACAAGGTCATGCTTTGTCAGTGTCGATGAACAAGATGGCGTCCCCCGGTGGTAAGAATAATGTAAGAAGAGCCATGAATAATAAATGAATGATTGCATTAATTCCATTGTGAGGAGGGAGTTAATATGCAACTGGTCTTATGTTTCAGTGGACAGGGAATATATGGCAGGATCCTATGCTGGAGGATTGGTTACACATGCATATATTTTTTTATTAAATCAGATTATCTTTATTTATGAAGTACATTTAAAGCAGCCAATGGTTACCAAATAAAATAAGCAACAAACACAGTATAATATGAATCCAAGATCGTAACAAATGGCAATGAGAAAAGCTGCGTTTTAGTAGAGATTTAAAGGTGCACTGTGGAACTTTTTATTTGACACTGCTCTACATTAAACACCTTACATTTGTTCAGTTACAGTAAGCTTTACATCTCAAAATACTTAGTTAAACAGGCATTCAGACTGTGAGCAGGGTTGCCACACCACAGATCTGACCTGTAACTTGATCTGGTTTGGGCTCTATGGAGATAGAAAGGTTTAATGCCGTACTGTGAAATATTCAAGACAAAGAAATAACATGTTCCTGAAGAACAGGTGTGATACAGTCCCTATGTTGGCTGCTGTCATCTGAAGTAGCTATAACTAAAGCCCTATTCGCACGGGATTAGCATAACTGGTGGACCTTTGGTGATTTGTAATAATTGCGGAGGACGCCTGAGATCTTAATCCCGTGTGAATGCGCCATGTCTGTAATTCGGAAAGTAAAAATTCCTCTGCAAATGACCGACTATATTTGGCAAAACACAGACGTCCAATGATAACATTTGTCTCGTGCGAATCTGCATCTCAGTGTTTGTTGTTGTAATTGCGCAACTTTTTTCCTTCTTTAGTATGGAGGCTGTGGTAGACATTTTAGTTAGCAGTTTTGGGGCAAATTCTAATATGGCCCTGTATCGCACTATATGGAAACTGATCCACAAAAACAGGAAGAGGTCCAAGAAAAGAGACAATTCTCGCAAGATGTTCGCCTGGATGACATGTATAGCAGCATGCGGTAAGGAACATTTTAAATAATATAAAACGGCTAATAACTAGCTATCCTATATCAGCGAAGGCAATCAGTGGCCACGGCATAACTAGCTCCTATATCAGCGAAGGCAATCAGTGGCCACGGCGTTTATATATTTATAAGCCGCTGATGATACGCTAATGACACTGGTTGGTTTAGTCCTGGTTTAGTCCCGGTCCAGTCCTGATCCAGTCCTGGTCTATTCCTGATTTAGTCCGGTCGTAATGTCAGTAAAATCGAGCAATTTATGGACTTTGTTTATCCCATGCGAATGCGCTGCAAGTGACACAAAGGTGGCGCGGGAATTTACAAATTACCAGACATCCGCAGGTTATACTAATCCCATGCGAATAGGGTATAAGTCCATCCATCCATCTTCTCTCGCTTAATCCAGCTGGGTCGCGGGGGCAGCACGCTGCCCATTACACTATGCACCAGACCCAGACCCTATGAACCCCTCTGCAGGTGGTGAGCCCACAGGAGGGAGGGACTCCCCTACGGTCCCTTGTTGTGAACTGTTCATAGGGTGTTGCATGTTTTTGGGTGTTGCATGTTTTTGGTTGATAGGGGGAAACCGGAGCACCCGGAGGAAACCCATCCAGACACGGGGAGGAAACATGCAAACTCCACACAGAAAGGCCCGGGCGACCCGGGGATCGAACCCACAACCTTCTTGCTGTGAGGCATGAGTGTTGCCACTCAGCCACCGTGCCGCCAGGGTATAAGTCTTGTTTTACATTCCCATAACAGAGGAAGAGGGAGAATCTCCATGCAGAACTTAAGAGTTACATGTTTTGTTTTGTTTTTTTGTTGAATAAAACATCATCCTAAGAAAAGCAATGAGAGAATGTTCATTGAAAGCAAAATCCAGTTTTAAACCCAAATCTTTGGAAAATATTGTCAAGTTTATTAGTGCAGGCCTTAATCTTGAAAGAGGTCACCTATTATTAGCATGGGTTTACTCCAAAGATTAGACTTCAGTTCATTTTTAGTTCTTTGTATTCTTTTTTTTTTGGGTCATTTTTGTAAATAACCTCAAAACAAGAATACAAACATGTGTTAATATAATATAAATAGATCTTAATATGATTTTAAGTAATGCAAAATGTTATCAACACAATATTAAAAAAAAAAAAAGAAAAACATGTACTTTAATATATTTAGTTAGTTAGTTTGTTTTATTATTATTATAACTTAAATAGTTTAAACATTTTAGCATCACAGATGCTGAATGTTTGAATGGACATAGCTAATGTGCTAGCCACAAAAAGAGGAAGCGTTTTTTCCGCTTATAATTTATGCAAATTAGCAAAGTGGTCATAGCATTAATCTAGATTAATCTAGATTCATTTAAAATTTTCAATGAGATTCATCTAGATTAAAAAAAATTATCTATGCCCACCATTAGTTTTAATTCACACATATGCAAAAGAAGAAAGATCCGCACTGCAGTGCTTCTCTCAACATGTCTGAAAAAGGAGGCTTGGCCCGAAACGTCACATTGTGGTGTCATTAAAATAAATATTTGTGAGCTTCAAAGAACTGCAGTGCAGATTTCTTTCTTCTTTTGCATAGTTTTTGTTTTTGGACCAAGCACAGTCGCAATTTTGTCTAATGTGCATGTCTCCATCTACCAGTATTAACTCAAACATGTATCAAGAGCTCATTGTGTGAAAAATTGTGGTACCTTCCTGCCTTCCAAGTTCCTGCTTAGCTATTACTGTATCATGTAGCTTGAAATTTAGACTCCAGCATTTTAATTGATATGTTAGCACATGATTTGTAATTAAAGTTCTAGCAAACAAACTCAGTGACTTACAAATTTCCAATTAACTTATGTATTTAGTTTGTTCTCAAAGTTACTTTTGAATAGTTTTTATCCACTAAATAATACTATAAATTTACCACATTTAGTACAAATAAAATAAAGTATGTTTTAATCACTGACTTAAACCAGGAGGAGCTGCTCTGCTCTTCAAACTGAAGCAAACAGGAGCTCACCAAAACCACATGTAATCTTTTAGAAACTTTTAAATTACCAACATATGTTTATTAATGTTACACTATATTATATTAGCAGAAATGACCATTCATT
Source organism: Scartelaos histophorus (assembly GCA_000787155.1). Classification (NCBI taxonomy): domain Eukaryota; kingdom Metazoa; phylum Chordata; class Actinopteri; order Gobiiformes; family Gobiidae; genus Scartelaos; species Scartelaos histophorus. The sequence goes on from KN489394.1 coordinate 41,080, forward strand.
AGTGCTTATTTAGTCCATGTTTACAGAGTGAGTTAAAGTTGTGAGTTTATCCCAAACAATTGCACATTCAGATCTTACCGTCTGTCAGTCGGGTTTGTAGAAAGGCTAATTTTGCTTCAATGTGCCAAATGTGCCTCTTCATGATGTTTAGTTCAATAGTTTTGCTATTTCACAGTGTGCGGCTCTTGCTACTCGCATTAAGACACTTTTCAAGTTTTCAAATGGGATGAATGGGTGTTCGTCATTTTTAACCTTCCTGGGTGGGAACAAATTAGTCTGACAGTTGGTTCCACCTGCAGAATTATCCTGCTGCTCCCAGTGAAGCGATGGGGCAACAGGGAGACTTCAGTAAGGTGAAGGTTTTATATTAAACAGAACTGACTCTTGTGAGCTTTAGGCCATGTTACAATACTGTTACCTTATCTAAAAAATAAGTTTTATTTCATTAACACATGTTTGAGAAATCCTTTATTATTAGTTTGTGCATTATGGGTCCTTTAAGCAAAACTGAACATATATTCTGTTCATAATCCTTTGTTTAAGTATTTTTACAAATATTATGTGATTTCTTAATCCTTAAGTATTCAGTACCCCAAATATAAATTTATTTTAATTATATTTCTCTGCAGAGCTCAATCCAAGTACTTGGACAGGTTTAACTATCATTAAACACACATTAAGGATGCATTTTTAATCAAAGATCTACTATGATTAAAACAATTATGCTGTTCAATTATAAAATGAATAATTACCATTTAGATTTTGTTATTATATTATATTGTAATAATAATAATAATTTCTCTTGTGGATCAAGAAAGTTTGTCTAAGTCTAAGCCTAAAATGTTTGTTGTCTATATTAAAAAAATAAATAAATTAATAAATAAATGGATCAACAATGGGCTTAAATCACAATACTTTTACTGATACATTTTTTGAGTTGTTTTCTCTATTTTGTGGCCTGAATAAGACAGACACAACAACACAACAGTTCAGTGTCTAAAGTGTATGTGTTTGTGAAGTCTCTGAAGGAGTGAGAAAAATACAATAACAAGATCCAGTGTTATTTTATACAGCTCAAAGGGTCTGACAGCTCACTGTACATCAGTCCTCCCTCCTCCACTCGTGTCAAGACACAACTCAATATAAGTCTGCTTTCTCTTTCCTTATAAAACTACTTCAACACATTTCATTCTCTCTCTTTATCAAAGCTTGGGCCATTATAAATGGATTATAAGAACAATGTATTCCAAGTGACCATTTTAGACAATGTTTTCCATGTTTCACAAACATGATTTTACTTTAATTCAGCTCAAAAATTTCAGTCAACAAAATCTAACTGGACTACGAGTAAAAGTCTACTTTTACACCAACTAATTGAAGAAGTAATTGTGATGCAAACCCACATGATATACAGTAATAGAAGAAACAGCGTCTAGTCTTATTGAAGGTTGGCAGTTTGATTCTGCTATAACCAATAATGCATTCTTGGTTTTATATCACACTTTTACAGACACAAGTCACATCACTTTCACGCATTACTCATTTCTTCCATACCTGGTGATGGGAAGCTATTGTTGTAGCCACAGTTGCCCTGGGGCAGATTGACGAAAGCAAGGCTGTGCCATTAGCCCCTCCTACCACCACCAATCCCCCACACACCACTTACTTCCAGGTACTTCCATCTGAGATCTGATGAAATTAGGGTTTGACAAGGAAGTTTGGCCACACTGTGACCTTTATTGAGTCCTCGAGGAAGACACACACTTCACAGCCAGTGTCCAAAGAGTGTTACTAAAGGCAAAATAATAGTACACAAAATATCAAACATATGTACTTCTTTCTATCACCTCTCATCTTATTTACAACTGCATTATTATGTCTCCTGTACCTGTATCACACACTGACCTGTATTGCTCCTCCTGATCGCGCTCAGATCATCTCGTCTAGACTACACAAATCAATAGTGAAACATTTAATGGTATGGCCCTGCGTCTGACATTTAAAGACACTAAAAATAACCAGAGCCAGTTACACAACAGCACCGCTACATCTGGGACTAAAAAGCAGTGCGTGTAACATCCAGGGACCTCATTTCTACATTGTCATGCCTTATTCTAATTGGCTGTTGTTGCTTTCTGAACTTAATTGAATTGTGTATCTTCTGAGCAACACAAGCTGCCAGGAGAGCACTTACGAAGGTCCCAGAGTCTTAGAGGTTTTAGCGTGGTGGCGTACAATCGCAATAATACGGCGCAGATTTTTAATATTGGCCCTCCATTGCTCCCTAAAGCAATCACAGACAGCTCACGACGCGCAGAGGGGGGAGTCCAAATTGGATTACGGGCCACAAGCACTTTAATTTTCCTCACAGAGATGCGAGAGGAAGGAGAAGAGAGAATATGGAGAAGTATGCATCCGATAGAAAAGGGTTAGGAAATACACAAATAGTCACTCGGAGGGGGGCAAGGGGCTCAGATTAAAGGGAAGTTACGTTAAAAGTGAGATTTTATGACTTTTTGTCTATTTTCTGATCTCTGTTATAATGTTCTTTCCTCATCATAAAAGTGTCTGGAGTTGTGTTTTGTTTCATTCACATGTTTAACACACAAACCCTGCATTTTTAGGCCGACGTCTTCCCTCAAACAGAAAACACTCACTAATACAGGAAGTTATTTTAAAGGTGCACTGTAACTTTTCCAGGGGAGGGCTACTCACCTGTCACCATGGATTATACTATTTTGTCTTGAATGTTTTAGATACATTTTAGATATCTGTACTTTACTTAAGTACATTTTAAAGTGGATATTTAATACTTTCACTGCACTACATTTGAGAGCAGGTGTCTGTACTTCCTACACCACTACATTTTTTTACTGGAATGAAAAGTAAAAGGATTTTTTACTATTATTTGAGACCTGCTGAAAAACCAGAAGGATTACTTTCATCATAAAAACAGCTTTAAAAAGGCAAAAAAAAAGAATGATTCAGTTGTTTCTACTGAACCAAAAGTTAGCTCAAATCTGCATCAAAATCAAAACAAATGAACCTTTATAAGACCTCAAAAGCAGTGTGAAATACTAAGTATTTTTTACTATACTCTAGCAGTTTAATGCCAAACAGTGGAACATTTCAGGCAGAGTAGTGACATTTCCAAATCAAGCAGGTGATGGATTCCCAACCAAAAACGTACCGATATGAATTGTTTCTTTGTTTTATATTTTACATAACATAATAGAGAGACTTACATTTCATAATAGAAAATTATATTAGCTTTGAGACATAGTGAGCTACTCGAACTCGAACAGTGTTTTATCATCCTGGAGCAGAGGTACACTGTTAGCATACTAGTTGTTGTCAATTCTGAAAAGTGTGCGCAGGGACTCTAAATACATAGCAGTGAATAATGTGCTTATTAGAAATGTGAATAGTATATAAACCTGCACAAAAACATCCTGAAATTACAGTGTCCCATTATTAAATTACAACTGATTTTATTAGAATCGTCGATGCTTGAAAACATGTGCTCAGAGTGATTCGCTCTTCCACAGATCTGATAAGGGCTTTTTAATTACATAGCACCTGTGGCTGTTATTACAGCGCTGTGGACAGAGGGAGACAGCAGAGAAATGAGGCCTATTAAAACTAATGTGAGAATCTGCTCTTTCGCACTTTTAAGATGAAAAACAGAGTCAGGGCATTTCACGGTCTTAAAAAGCATGTCCACAAACTTAGGAACTGTGTGGCAAAATTGTTATAAGCACAAGTTTTGCCTGAGTGACTTCTCGAAAAAGCTGATGCAACATTTTCAACGAGCAAACCTAAAAATAAAGACTTTTAAGAACACAACCTTTCTTCTCTTAATTATCCCATAATCGCTACTGCAGCATAATAAAAATAAAACAAAGCAATTAGCTGCTAATGTTACAGCCAGCCGAGTGTGACTGTGTTCAGGAGAGACAGAAAAAGAAACAGGCATTGAAAAAGGTGGAACTGAGTTAATAACATGGGGCTGTAGGCTCACTTGTGTTAATATCGTTAGTGTTTTATAATCATGTTTAAGCATTTTTAATACTTTTTTTTTATTCAGATGTAAGTTTCAGCACTAAAGAAAAGAAAAAAATGAATGAAAATGAATTAGTGGCCACACCATCTACAGGCTTAAAAGCTTAAAAGACACAAAACTGACTTGTGGAGCTGTGTTTAGTTTCATTCACACACGTTTGGATAATCCTTCATTATTAGTCTGTCTACAGCTCCAAACCTCAAAATGCTCCGTTCCACCTTGTGATTTTATGTAGCAGTTGTTTTCAAGTTAACAGCTCCTTTTACCTTAAGTTCAGCAGAGATTGGCAATCCCAGAGGTGAAATTATCCAAACGGTTCTGGTGAAGGCGTATGGTGAACATAGTGAAGCACTCCCTGCTCTACCACATGACATCACAAGGTGGAACAGAAGCTGTTTTCAGGCTAAAACGGTGCTGGTGCCAATTCCTGCACTGAGACCCAAAGTGCCAATCAGTGAAAGACTCAACTTCAAACCATTTAAGTGAACCCACGATGCGTCATTGACAGAGGGAGTGGATGTGTCACCAAATAAAAACAAGGCTGTACAAACTGACAATCATGGATCACATGGATCACCAGCGAAAATGTATTTATCTGCGCCAAGCTCTGCAACACCCAATCCAACGCCCAATCCAAAAATGTAACTGTACCAAGCGAACATGTACATATGCAAGACAAATGGTAAGTAATATTTTGTAAAACTTTTCGTATCATACGTGAAGAGACACATTAAATCTCCTTGCAGCAGAATGTCTGGAATGTGCCAGTCACGTGGTGTTTGTTTATTGTGTGGCCCGAATTAACCTGCTGACGTGCACCGTGTCTTCATGGTTGACTTCCCCATGGAAACAAAGTTTTACTTGGTTCCCATCATGTACCAACGTTTACGTTCCTGAACACCTGAACATTTTTGGCATGGAGTGGCTAAGAGTGTTTTCTGTTTGAGACAAGAACTCAGCCTAAATATGCAGGATTTGTGTCTTAAACATGTGTGAATAAAAACAATTGGGCAAAAAATTCATTATAGAAATAGATTTTTAGTGATATGAAAAAGAGTCAATCAAAATACACTGCTTCTAATTTTGATAATACTGATTTTCACAACAAACAGATATAAAAGTGACATGTTACACTAAAATACTAAATGGAAATTCAAAAAATGCCAGATTTCAGAAGCTAAGCAAAGTCAGGCCTGGTTAGCACTTGGGAGACCGCTGGGAATACCAGGTGCCGCAGTGGTTCAAGTGGAAACTGTTGTTGTGTCCTCAGGCAAGACACTTCCCCCACCTTGCCTAACATGAATGTGGTATGTGAGTGAGTAGTGGCGTATAAAAATGTTCTGTTTACGTTACTGTGTCATTTCAGCACCATGGACAGCTCCTATATAGTATGTATATAAGGTGGAAAAAATTGGAGTATATTTTTATTGCTGGATTTCAGTTGACATATTCTACAGGCCAATCATTTTTGGCACAGATCAATCAGGTAAAATGTATACTCAAATTTTGTTCTTAGAATTTCTGTTGTAATATAGTGAATTTTTTGGTCCCGTCACTAATGGAAATGATCAGATCTAAAAAATGTGATGTTACCTTTTGAACATTTCATGGCAAAGTACGATGTAATCAATAGGGAAATCTGGCTACTGCCCCCATCTGGGAGTATGACATAATTACATTTTAGATTCTTAAAACCAGCAAAAGAATTAAAAAAAAAAAAATGGAAATCACAACTCAAAGGGGTTTTGTTAGCCTACCCCAGAGCAGATGTGGCAGTATCTTTAAGGTGCATTGTGTAACTTTTCTGGTGGAGAGGCCTTCAAATGCTTTTATCTTGAATACTGTGTGTAATGTATGTGTAATGTGTAAGTTTAATGCCATAAAGTATAAGTTACAGGTCAGATCTGTGGAGAAACAACCCTGCTCACTGTCAGAATGGCATTTTTTCTAGCTATTTTTGAGCTATAAAACCACCTGTAAAATTGAATAAATATAAGGTAAAGCTGTTTAATGTTACACTGTAGAACATTCCCAGAAGAGCAATGACATATCCACAGAAACAAGCAGGTGATGGACCCCCAACCAAGGTTACATCTAGCAGTGCCTCATTAACACCACTAAGAGTGAAGTGTGAATTGAGTGAACAAATAGTACAAAGAGGCTTTTAGTGTTATAAAAGTGTTATAAAGGTCAGAGACATAATTATTGTTATCCCAACCCTATAATCACACTTCTCCATGTTGCTGTCCAAGTGTTCTCCTTCGGTCTTATCTCCATCACCCTAAAACATGACTGCGCCGGGAGCTATAGTCCTTGATCCAAGCTCAACACCTGGAGAAGAATCTGTGAGAATTGTATTGATGACCCGGTGCGCCTTCATAGTTTTATCATGGCACTGAAAGAGGTGGACAATTACTAGAAGGTCAAGATTCTCAGGATAAGTCTATACAGGCCTTAACCATTCCAGTCAGATTTTAAATGAAGCATATTACACTATTTCTAATCTAAGTTATAATGTTGCAATCATCAAAAACATACCTGGAGTTGTGTCTTGTTTCATTTCATTCATTTAGTTTTTTGTTTTCTTTGTTGAAGTACCTCATTGTGTTTTAAAATTTCATACACCTTCACTAGAATTATCCTATATTACAAAAAACTGACTCTTGTGAGCTTTAAGCCATGTTAAAATGCTGTCAACTCATCAAAAACATACACAGCATAAACTGGACGGTTAAAAATTGAAGGTAAAATATTTCAGAGTTGTTTTTCGCACAAAAAGTTAGTTGGGGTTATTTGCCAGAGTTAATTCAACTTCCCTTAGTGTTAATTTGGCACCTCCCACCCACTACTTCAAACTCTTGCCAAAGAAGAGCAGTTTTGTACATAATTCTGTCTTAAATGAACTAAAATAAAGTGTAAAAATAAAACACCTCTGTGTGTTGTTTAGCTAAATTAGGATAACCCAACAAAGTGTTATTCGTTTACTCTGAAAACGTTCATATAACTCCTGATTTCATGGTTAAACAGAAACTTTGGTCCAGTGTTACTTGTTACATTTCCAAAATGTTAAATTAACACTAGAACAGATTGGACTCATATAAACCCTGAGAAAATGTTCAAATTGTTTCTGTGAGAGTGTATTTTAACAATTCACTTTTTGCTGTGTACACATGTTCGAATAACTTTATAGCCCATCTCAAAAGCTCAGAACGTGATGTCATGTAGTGGTAGTTTTCAAGTTAAAAGCTTTTTTTAACCTTTAGTTCAGTAGAGATTGGCAATTCCAGGGCTGAAATCATCGTCAATCATGATTCTGGGGAAGGTGTGCGGAGTTTAAAAACACAGTGGAGCACTTCCTGTATTACCACATGACATCACAAGGTGGAACTCAGCCTGATTATGCAGGATTTGGGTGTTAAACATGTGAGAATGAAACAAAACACACCTCCATTATAACACATCAACATTATAACATACAGTAGATCAGAAGAGAGACTAATAAGGCTCATTTAAATCTGGTTATTCATTGCTGTCATCTGCGGACTTTCACTAACTTTTACATTTTAAATCAACACCAGTCGCATACCAATGAACTTCAACCCAATCACTGATTCATTTTAAGCCTGTGAAAGCTTTAAGTCCTTTTTATCTCAACCTTACCCCTCCAATTACTTTGTTTTCCCCGGTCGTCTCTTATCGCTCAGTACTTTTTCTAATTCGGGAAGGCTGTCACGCACAAACAACAATTCTGACTTCTTCTTCTGCTACTGTTTGCACCCAGATTTATGGTTTGTGTCCTCCAACAGCCATCGCAAAGGCAGGGGGGAGGAAGAGTGAAGGAGATGGAGGGAGCGTTAATCAGAGCAACCACTGCGTATCTTAACAAACACTGCTAATTACAAAAGGATAGAGATGTGTTCTGCTCTGGGCTTACCAGACACAAGTTAATTGCTTCTCTGGATTCGTCTCTCAGTTTAAACTCCACAAAGTCACAGGGAGCATGGAGTCATTTCTGTTGGTTCATCGTCTTTACATAAGGATTGGAGCACTTTGTTACCCGGTCAAAATCATAGCTGGAGTTGCGTTTTGTTGCATTCACACATGTTCGAGTAACACTTTATTATTAGTCTTTCTACATCGCCAAAGGTCAAAATGCTCTGTTCCACATTGGCAAATCAAGGGAAAAGAGTGCTTTCTGTTTCAAAGAACTCTAAATTTGCAGACCATTAAATACTCTTATTATGTACATTTTTAATAAAGTAACTGCTGAACGAATATTTGGAAGCTGATATCTGATCCAGCAACTTTTTTTAGAACTGGCACCAATATCCAACCAGTATCGGTGCATTGCTGATTCAAATGAGCTCAAATTCAGGATATGTGCAAAAGTCAGTCAAATTAATTCACTGTGCCATTACCGAAATTTCCAGACTATAGGCTGCAACTTTTTTCTCGCACTTTGAACCCTGCGACTTATACAGGGGGCGGCAATTATATATGGACAGATTATTTGTTTGGCGACACAGAGGTTGCGCACAGCCTGAGTGCAGAAAACGCCGCTGTCTGTGTGGTGAATACATGGATCAAGGGTTAAAATGCAGTTGCAGCATTAACTAGCGATGCTGTCAGCACTAAAACAGTGTATCCCCGTGTGATAAAATAAATGAAGATGTTAAATGAACATTAGTGAGGAGGACACGTCTTACCCGTATGTGTTAAATGCAGCTGAGCCATAAATGATGAGAAGAAACGTCTCAAACTTCAGTAGCCGAACATCCACTCATACCTGATCCATAACCTGCCCCCGGGAGAGTCTGAAATCTGCTGAAATCCTACGAGACTCAAGATCCAAGATCCAAGATCCGACAGCGTCTCTTTGTGCAGGAGACATGTGCAGTAGAGACGGGGAGAGACGGGGGGATGTGCAGAGGAAGATGCTCTTTTGAATGTGTTTTGAACAGTTATTTTACGCTT
>KN489395.1:2980-15421 GCA_000787155.1 Scartelaos histophorus
TAAAGGTAAAAAGTAGCAGCAAACTTCAAAATGAACAGTATATGACATCACAAGGTGGAACAGAGCAATTTGTGATTTGGAGAAGATGTTTAATGAAATATATTTTGTTACATCTTCCATCAGAAATCTATTTGGAGTTTTTTTTTTGCAATTGTCTGAGCACATGTAAGGCTACATTACTTGGTGCTCTGATGTGAAGCTGTCCATAGGTGAGGTGGTCGGGCCGCACAGCACTTTGATACAATGCTGTTTACAGTGATCGAGTAACGTCATGGTGCATTAGTAAAGTTGCAGCGTAGTTTTCAACTGGAGAAAAGTGAACTTGTTTCTTTTATGAAGTTGTTTTAGCTCAATATTGCAATTTCAATGGTCTGATTTATAAAATTATGATCTGCATGCGTCATACATGGTAACTGTCATACATGGTAAAAAGCATACTATGTTCTTAAATATATCCCTTTAAAAATTGCCTAAACATTTTTAGTAACCCACAGAACACTTACAGACTTACTATAAACTATTCTTTTAAAGTATTCAAAAAGCGTATGTCTGGTTTCTTTTTGCTGTTAAAATCACAGGTTATGCTCTCCACCTGGATGACCTTAATATTTTCTTATCATGAACACCAGGAAAGAAGTCACTTTTATTCATTCTTTCATGAAAGTTTTTGATTTAATGCTAAGGCTTGTTGAGGACAGAGATTACATCAAGATTTCACTGTAAGACAATGACACTTTAATTAAGTTTTCCACCCACAGAAACTTCTAAGGCCATCGTGCCACTGTAGTTCAGTTCTTTCATTTGTTCATGAGGACACTGACTTATGATTTCAGACTCGGGGGGTGAATTATTTCAAGATATAAATACTGATGTGACCAATTTAACATTAATCAATGTCTCATGGTGCAGGTACTTGGAGCTTCTTGCACATGTTTTCCAAAATGTTTGTTTTTTAACTGCAAATTGCCAATAAAATAACCAAACTAATCATAATGCACTGATGATTGTGATCAATATGAAGATAAAATACATACATTAATTGTTTCCCATATTACACAAAATTAACTCGTGAATTTTACCTCATCAAAAACATACCTGGAGTTGTGTTTTGTTACATTTTGCACTTTTGAGTTGATAATGACGTTGTATTTATTGTTGGTCTGTCTCGATATCTCGTGCTCAAAATGCTGTTTCACCTTCTGTGTGAGAAAAATTCAGCCTAAATATACAGTTTTAGATATCTGTATTTTTAAATATACAGTTTCTGTGTTAAACATGTGTGAATTTAAAAAAAAAAACATTATTGTTTCTATGGACACTTGACCTTTTTGGCAACTTAATATGCATTGCTTTCTTTTAATTGTGTAAATTTGCATCTAGGGTAAACTAAAAAATCAATAGTCTACTCTGAATACTGACCAGTCATACTTTTTGTTCCAGGTGCTCTTCCTGACAGAATTCTCTCCACAGACTTGGGACCCTCATTGGTTGGTTTCCTACCAGCTGTGGCTACAGAAGTGGCTTAGGTGTGGAGTGAGGAGCAGCATTTCAGACATTTCAGACAGAAAAAAGCACTGGATGAATAAGATCCATTAGTTGTACTTATGGTTAACAGATATACCCGTGCACACTGATGCACGCCAGGTATATATTCACGAGTATACCCAAGTTGAACCTGCTAGTCTTTCGGTGAGTGATAAGAGAGAAACGTAACACCGCACACAACACAATAGGCACAATATTTCTAAAGATGGCTTCCTCTCCTCCTGGCAGATGCGCTCTTTTCCTGGGGTATAAAATGCAACGCTATTCAATGTTTGGGGAAACTTACAATGTAGTATTTTTCGTACCTTACTTTCAGCCGGGCTTTTTTCCCATTGATCTGATACATCGAGTTCCCATTAATAAACAGGACAAGTACATAAAACATAGCTATTTTGGACTTTGCTCAGGAACTTATTTGAATATGTGCCGTACAATGGGTGAAACAGCAGAGAGGAGAGGCTCTTTGTCTGCACCGAATGTTCTGCAATTAATCTTCAAAGGTCCACATTCATTATAAAACAATCAGACGACCTAAGGGGAACTTGGGAGTAAAAAAGTGTTTGTGAATTCGCAAATGGCCGTGGAAAATGGCAAGGGGTCACCTCCGCTTGATTTTGGCGAGACCTGGGATTTGTTGCTAGCACATTACACGCGGCGTTTGGTACCCCCGAGATCAAAGGTTCTTGTACGCGCTGTAGTAAGAAAGAACACGGCGGCCCTGCAGAGTAATCCAATTAAAACGTGTTTATTTCCTGTGATGCGGCGGCGGTGTGATAGAGGGGTAAGCAAGGGCGTGATTAGAATGTTGACGCTAGTCTTTGCTGCAATAGTGTGTTTGCATAGAGAGCATATTTACCGTTTGATCTGACGGAAATGTGCACTGTGTAATTTTCCTGGTGAACGCTCCATAGGATGCTTGTGTTCATGGAGATGTGTTTGATTTGCCTGGAATGTTCCACAGTGCGACATTAAATGTGTCTGTCAACATGGAGACAAGCAGGGCCGACAAAAGGCAAAATTGGATATGCAGTAAAGTGAATGCACATTTTTCAGGGTGTTTTTTGCAATAAAGTAAAAAGCAAATGTAATTTCACAAGCAAAATAGACCAGACCAATGCCATACTGTGGAACATTCAAACCAAACTATTTCATCTACAAAACAACACTCCCCAGGACCAGAAAAAGACATAGTGCATCTTTGAGAACACATCGTTCTTGAGCTTACTATATAGTTACAACCTACGACCATTAAATATTGCTCAAACAGGCACAAATCCCTCCATATACAACTGAGAGGGGAAATGACAAGGAGAAACAACAGCAACATGGTTAAAAGCTCTGAAAAGTCGATTTTGCGTAATAGGTCTGACAAATTTTAGACAAACATAAATATTTTCAAACTCAGTGCAATTTTCTGGATTTCTTCTGGAAAAAAAAATCTTGGGACTTGTAGTTAAGGTACCTTCTTGCAGCTAAACAGCAATGAACAGATATATAGACTAGAAGCAAACTAGAAGCAAAACCAAAGGTTGTATGGAGGTTTTTTTTGTCTCAGGTTGTCAATGATAGCATCATAGACATGTAGCAGCCTTGTAATTATGATGACCAAAATAAAAATAAAGAAAATTCATGAACTCTGGACACAGCGGGGCCAGATAAACATCAGCCAATAGAAAACGAGACTACCTCATTTTCTATTGGCTGTTGGGTTGTCAGATGCTCTGGGAATACATGGTTTACGTGCGGCTCTTAAACACTCCACAGTTGCAATGCAGCGATGCTTAGCGGCTTTTTCGAGCTGTAGCTTCCTCGCAGTTTGCACAAAGTTTGTTGCAATGACAGACAAGAATCCATGACAAGTTTGCCGTGAAAGAAAGTCCATTTTTGAGGTCGCTGAAAGGAGAAGCGAAGGGGAAAAGGAGCGAAGCCAAATGAAGATGATTCTAGGAGATTCCTTCCAGCGATGGCGTCACTAAAGCAGACGAGGGTCTAAAGACTGACTAAATTACTTCTGGACACTAAACTTGTGCTTATCATTGGGAAACATATTTTATTTCCAAGAGTTTGACAGACATTATTCAGGCCACAGATGTGATATCTGTATCCGAAAACGTGATTTTCAGTGCAAAGAGAAAGTCCGTTTGGCGCTGCTTGTTGTAGCTCATTAGTTGTATTTACAAGTCCTGTGCAGCGATGAGGAGCTGACTAATTTTCTAGGATAAACTACTTCATTAAAACTGCAAATGTAAATCAAGTCATCTAGTAATCGCCAAGATTTTTCACACATACATTACTCTCACACTCACGACTTCATTATAACTCTGAATGTCGTTGCAGTTATGATAATAGTAAAAGAGAATAGTGGCAGCCGAACCAACAGTTCTGCGGCTGTAAAGGTTTTTTTGGCGTAAAGAGGAGGCGGGAGCTGTCGGGGAGGGGGGCTTGGTTCATGCATGAGCAGCATTTGAAAAAGGACAGTCACTGTACTCCTCTTTCCTTGGAAAATCCTCTATTCCACCTTTCATATCCATAAAACAATTGTGGCCAGTGACTCAATGGCTTGGCAGGATTTTGGCATCATGGCTGAATTATATGGAAATCTGAGTGTTTGAGTAAGTCAAGATTGTGCACACTGTACTCAACTCAACAAAGAAACTGATATATATATATTTTATTTTTCTTGCTCAAATGTCTATTGTGAAGAATAAAACAATGATCTGTATATCATAAACAAGAATTGCTTTCCAGATCACTTGAATACAGCTTTCTTTACCATAAGAGCGTAAAGAGAAGGTGAAGCCTGATCAAAATAATCCTTATATTTACAGTCCGGGTCCAGGCAGCCGGCAGCTCAATTAGTCAGCGTGGGGAAGACATGTAATGACTTTTCACTGTTATTAACGACTTGTGTCACAGTTATTTACGGACAGGCCCTTATGTTTAATAGGCACGAGATGAAAGCGATGCCTGCGTTTATTGCATTTCAACCTTAATTAAAAGTTCCACGAAGACCAAACTCGCTGATTTCTGCTCTTCTAAAGCTATTTGGATCGAATGAATAGTTTTGTATAATTTATTAACTGCTTCCATCTGCGTTCTTTTGCCGCTAGCAAAGTTTTATATACGGTCAACTTCAAATATGCACTTATATCGCATTAAGGCTGTGATTTTTTTTTTATGTGTTCGAGCAAACTTTGTCTTGCCTCAGAAATATTGCATAAGCAGCTCTTGAGGTCTAAATAGGTCTGCTGTGTACTGTCTGCGTTTAATTATAAAGGGTTTAATTGTCTCAAGCATCAAGAAGTGTGTGTTATGCTGCTAGTTGTTGTTTCTTTGTTTAACTTAAGATCACTGCAAACTGTTTCAAATGCTTTAGCTCTGTTTTTTTATGTCAGGTACAGGTCCTCACTTTTGGATGAACTTGGTGCTCCGTTTATGTAAAGCTATGGCCTCTAGTTTAGCAGCATTTGATATTCAGGAGTCGCTGCCTTCAACCGTGCCTGTCCTTGGAGGAAGCTTGGTAGTATGTTGCATTCATAAATAAAGTAAAAGCAAAGTTTGTCAAGGCCGAAACCAGAGTTTAAAATATGACTTCATTTGCAAATGTCTTGTTGAATGAGGATGGCTCCATGCTAGAAGGTGTCTGGGGTTTCTGGGCAGGAGAAAGCATTAACAGTGAGGTGAAAGTATGCTAATGAAGCTACTGGGTCTCTCTGGGCCCTCACAGCTAGTTAGGACTGACTTTATTAGATGGTCACTAAGTGTCCCAATGGGAATGCGAAATATGCTTGCACATAGAAAGTGCACTTAGCATGGCAATAATCAGAAGGTCTATTTGAAGTCCAAGTTTCTAATACCAACTTTAAAATGACTGCACAGTAACATCACTTAAGGCAGCAATATGTTGTTTTTCTCCTCAGGGGCAACCACTCGCTTGTCTCCATGAAGATGTAATTGCTTTGCCTAAAATGAGCCACAGTATGACAGAGACAAGCAGCTCAAACCATCAGGCCAATTTACAGGTCAGATCTGTGGAGAGGTCACCCTGCTCACAGTGAGAAAACATGTTTTTCAAGGTTTTTTGAACATAAAATCTAAATCCAAGTTTAGTTGAATGCTAAATGGATGAGTTTAATGCCACTATGGAACATTCTAGACCAAGCAATTACATGCAATTGCAGCACGTAGCAACCCCTCAACCAGAAATGTTACATAATGCACCTTAAATACTGAATTGTTTGAAAGAGTAAAGGATGATTTCAAGTGTGGGATACAGTTAAATATGTTCCTTCCAACCTTTTAGTCAGAAAGCAGCACCTCATGATGGTTACCTACATCTCTATTACAGTATCCCTGCAAAAAATGTGACTGTCATTGTTCCAGTATTTTGGATATTTATTGCACTGGAATCAAATGGACTTGTGTTTCTGACAACATACAAATTCAGAAGTGTAAAAAAAAACACAGCTGGTAATAACCAGACTAATTTTTGGTAACCACACACACTTTGTACCAGATATTAACTCTGCAACGATGCAATCTCCAGATATCCTCCGGAGAATTCAAAACAGATGTTGTGTTGCTGTAATCTTCGCCTGTAATTCTATCTGGCGTTCCCTGCTTCACCCTGTGCATCTGGCCCACCACTCATTGTTGTAGGAGCACAGCTTGATGTGTGATTACCAGCGACACACAGGGAGATCGCCGCAATCACCAACCCGAAGGAGGTTAGCCACAGCTGGGGCCGCAGGTACGCATTTGGGCCCATACGTCAAATGGCTCCAATAACGCACACGTTCTTTGTAGCTAACCTCACCGGGATAAGCGCCGCAAAGTCCATTTCTGCTGCTTATTAAATCACCCATGGCTCAATCATCGGTGGGGTGTCTGAAATAAACATGTGGCTGATGCGCTGTGATAGGAGGTGTTAGTGGGCTTCTGGGAGACGCTCTTGTGATGGAATACACATGTTGTCTCTTAGTGCAAACAAGGAAAAAGCGATTGGAAATGTGTGATTCTGTAGGAACTAGAGAAAGGAGGCTTAAAGTGCATATGACAGGTTTTCATGCTGTCGTTCTACCTGTGGTTAATACTTACCGTTTTATATCGGTTGAAGAGTCGACATTACACAAAAATGACTTTTAAGCCATTTTTATTATTACCTTTGTTATTACCTTATCAAAAACATGGAGTAGTGTTTTGTTTCATTCACACATGTTTGAGTAATCTTACATTATTTATCTCTCTACTTCTCCAAAGCTCAAAATACCCTGTTCCACCTTGTGATGTCATGAAGCAGTAGTTTTGAAGTTAACGGCTCCTTTTACCTTTAGTGCAACAGACATTTGGCAAATCCAGGGTTGAAATTATCCTAATTCTTCTAATGAAGGTGTATGGAGTTTATAAACACAGTGAAGCACTTCCTGTATTATCACATGACATCACAAGGTGAAACAGAATGTTTTCATTTTGGAAGAAGAACTCAGCCTTAATATGCAGGGATTGTGTGTTAATCAAGTATGAATGAAACAAAACACAACTCCAGGAATATTTGAAGGACTTAACAACATTATGACATAGATCAGAAAATAGGACAATATGCCTTTAAAGAGTATATAACACACATCTATGTAAATATACATTATTTGTGTCATTATTGACTGCTCTTCAGTGCATTTGCTTTGGAATTTTGGAGGGAATTACCTTGGGGAAAACAATTACACTAGCTGATACCAACATGCAGAAAAAACATGCAACACAGCATATTTGACATATGTAATGGCAGAAATGCTTAAAATGAGTCTGTGGATTAACTTCACGGGGTCTCAATCTGTGACATAACAATGCTGGCAAATTTCAAACCTGTAAATTAAATGATAAAGTTACCCAAAAAAAAAGAAAAAATCTAGGCATGATTTTTTGGTAAAAATCATAAATATATAATAATTGTGTAGTGACTCGAATAGTCTAACCTGACGTGTGCACTTTAATGTTGAGGACAAATAAATGATGTGCAGATGTTAAAAAGGTCTTGTTTTTATGGATGCCCTTTTAAATGTATTGAACTTCGCAGTGTTTAGCATGATGGCACTAAAGAGATAATACAGACATTGAGCCAATAATTAATGTTGTGTGCCCACTCACTGACCGTGCACACATTATGTCTGTTGGGAGCATTTATCTCATTAGTAGTCTGTAGCTTAATCACTTACTCAACTATAGAAAATGCCTATTTTTTGGCAAAGTAATTCTTGACTATGGACACTTCTTAATTTGGTATTCACGTCACTCAATTATGAACCAATCTTCTGAGAAAAGGATCATTAGTTAATGAATTAGTCACAGTCTAAATGAACGTATAAAAAATGAATTGACTTTTCCGCGCAGAAGGGACACACAATCCATCTTGTCATTAATTAGCACAACTTAAATCTTTCAAACTAACTTGTTTGTGTTTTTTCCTCTGATGCATAAAACAACACCATTTTGTGCCGTTTCCATTATGGATCCTTCCCTGGGCTCAAAACTCAATTAAGTTGTGATTTTCACATCAATTTTCTCAAAGATTGCTTCCTCGAGAAAACGCCATGGGCGACTAATCTCAGCGTAATAGCAACGTATCTGTTTTCATGCCTAATATGCATCAAAAAATCAAATAATATTTTCATTTCCACTGACCAAAGATTATGTTTCGGTAGGTCAAATAGCTAATGGGTTTGTGCAAGCAGTCCAGCTGAAGGCATCGCTATGACAGTTCAGATATACAGAGCAATATCATGTCTGAAACTATTCCCCATATATATATGTACTACAATATAGTGGACACTGCAGCAGAACCAGGCGATGACACCTCCCTTTAAAACTCAGGAAATGGATGTATTCATTATGAAAATGGCCCTTCATGTTCAATATTTAAGCTGCGGCATTGTCAGATAATTAACTATAACACTCATTTATTTATAGTCTTGGATAACATCAGGTTTACGCCTTAATTAGATTAACACCGTGGCTTTGGATACTGCCAAGCACAGACTCTATCTCATTAATTGCGTTACAAATGACGGCTAATTAAAACGTGCATCAGTAGACTGTAGTGCGCGTCCCTGCCTCTTCACACATTCAAGTTGGAGGTTGCTGGCCTCCACGTTTGTTCATGCGTGACTTACATCGGTAACTTGAATACTGTAACTTCTCCGCTCATACTAAAAGGTTGTAACTATGTTTTGACTAAGATCTGGTTAGCAATAGTTAACCCGATGATGGCTGCATTACAGTTGAGCGCTTTCACAACACAATCGGCGTGCGTCTGGCTAATGAAACTCCAGGTTTGTGAAGTTTAGATCACTCAAACACGCATGACAACACTTTTTACATGTTTCTACTGACGGAGCAATGTTATAATATCGAGAATATGGTAGAAAGGTGCATTTTGTAATATTTCTTGTGGAAGATCCATCAGATACTTTATTTTTAAACCTTTCTATGTTCCTGGAAACCAAACCAGATGAAGTTGCAGGTCAAATCTGTTTGATGGAAACCCGGTTCACAGTCAGAATACCTGTTTTTCTAGGTATTTTTGAGCTATAGAACCTGTAATTGAATTAATCTAAGGTAGCTTTGTCATATTGTGGAGCATTCCAGGCAGAGCACTGACGTATCCATAGCAACAAACAAGTGATGGACCCTCAACCAGAAAGTTACACAGTGCAGCTGTTACCATAAAGATTAATTTTCTTTTTTACGTCTTTCCAACCTTCCTAACTACACAGTATAAACAAACTATATTTAGATCAAATTTTGACGCTTTACAAATGCAGCTTATTTCGGAAGATTGATCAGCCATACATAAACGAGCATTTGGTTGGAGGGCAGAGCCTTTATTAAACAGCAATTATTTCCGAGTAGACAATAATTGATGCTCACTTCTTATGAGGGAATTAATGTTGCAGCTCCTCCATTAAAAGTCCTGTGATTTAGAGCCCTGCCATAAACCAATAATTACGTTATAATTTTACTACTTTTGCCCGAGGCCTTATGAGGGTTTAACTAGCAATGGCGTGATGGGCTCAAGGGCACGTGGGTAAAGCGGAGGTGACATTTAGGAACAAATAGGTGCTTAAAGTCAGTTAAGTGTCATTTAGTCATGAGTCTAAACATAGATTAGATATTAGATTAGAGTAGATATGTAAAGCAGTAATTGTATGGGTGGGTGGCTTGGATGGATCACCAACAAAGATGTCAGCAATATTCTACCGTCCATTCTATTCTGTAACATCGTTTCTCCACACAGACAATAACGTATATCTTAAAAGAGCCTGTATTCAATGTATTTAATGCAGTAAGATGTGTTTTGAATCATATACGCATTGTGATGGTTCAGATGGGAGCGCTTGTGTGCTGTCTGGTCTAATTCTAAATCATTTTTATCCTCCTCGAATCAGCAGGTGAACTGTCTACATACCTGGACAGTGTTTTGTTTCATTCACATATGTTTGAGTAACCCTTTATTATTAGTCTGTATGAAAATCTTAAAATCTTCTGTTCCACCTTGTGATGTCATGAAATGATAGTTTTCAAGTTACCAGCTACGTTTCACCTTTTGTTCAGTAGAATTCCAGAGCTGAAATCATCCAAAATGTGAGTGAAGGCACATGACGTTTAAAAACACAGTGGAGCACTTCCTATGTTGCCATGTTTTTTCAGACAGTAAATCAGGTACTGTGCTTTTGTGTTACTAAAAACTATTGTACACAGTGGTGGTATTTTTAAAACATCAAGAATTCTGTCAAACCCTGTAGCAGCCGATAATGTCATAACGGCCAATAATGTAATAAAATGCATGCACATGCACATGCACATGCACACGCACACGCAGATGCACATGCGTATGTACATGCACAAACAAAATCTTGTCTGAAAAATATAAGTTTAGAAATAATAACATTGGACATGATGACCATGTTGTAATAATAATATGTTAAATAATTTTTTTGGACACGCAAAGGTGCTACAAAGTATTAGTCATTCACTTCACACTTGGTGGTGGTGAATTACTTTTGTAGCCACAGCTGCCCTGGGGCAGACTGACTGAAGCGACAGTTCCAATTTATAGCAATGGCTTCTCCAACCACAGCATGCTTGTGTTTTTTTGGGGGTTTTTTTTGCCACTGGCGCCCATTGTTGTTCTTGTTATAATTTGGTGTTTTGGTTATCAACACAATTATCCAATCCCGAAGCAGAATGAACCTCACATGAGTCCCTGACTTGGGTTGCCAGTTTCAGTGCTGAAATTCAGATAGTTAAAATGACTCTCTGATCTGAATCCTCACTACCTAAACCCCAGAATCCACAGCCAGTCACTACTGCAGTACATGCTGTCTGTGTACTTACAAACATGTATCTGTCCTCATCTGCACGTATGGAACTAGCAACCGAGGTTCATTGGTGATTATATGTGTTATTAGGTTCTTTTTTCAGACCAGAGTTTGTTCTCATACCTGACAGTTTCGAGTTTCTTCCTCAGAGCAGTGAAAACTGTCAGGTATGAAAAACCCAAGGAAGCTAATAACATAAATGATCAGAAGACCAAATGAACCTCACTGGACTTTCAGTTGTGATTGTAATTTAGAGTGCAGGCTCTGTGCAGTTCTTTGATATGATGTAAAACTATGTTAAATACGCACCACAGATACTATTCCACCAAACTAAGTCATAATTAGAAAATGATAACCTGTCACATGCACTTTTCACAGTTTTGTTGTGTGTTGAAGCTGGTCGAGAGACAAAGCTCCTGGCACAGAGTGAACAGAGCTGCAGAACAAGTGAACAGTGTCTAAGCCCAGTGCTGAGAACACAATGTGTGCGTTTAGTCACGGTCCAGGAGAGAGGGAAGTCCACTACAGCGGCACATTCTGAAACATGCACGACTCTACTGTCACACAGAGGCTTAAAACTGTCTCACACCAGGAAAATAATATAGGCTTTTGTGTTAGCCGAAAATTAATTTGGTTTTAGCAAGTGAATCTTTTATTTAGCATTTTTAATGTGTGTGTAATCCCAGTGTCCCTGTGTCGTCCAGGTAGGTTCATTGCAAAAGAAAGTTGAATTCTGTCAACTGGATGAAGGCTGAAGAGTGAATATGTTTCTCCACTCATCCTAGTAGGTTCTTTAGTTCTGACAGGGTTCTGCAAGTCACTGCCTTAAATCTGTCTGTAGGGAGGAACTAAGTACACTGAAACTAACACACCATAGATTTTCACAAATCACTGCTTCATCTTTTTGTTTTCCGCCTACCCCACCTCAAGCACTGTACTTGTACTGTATACTTGCTATATTTGCTTCTCATTTAAATGTTTTATTAGAATGTGTATTTTTACACACAAATCCTGCATATTTAGGCCTGGTTTCTCTCTCAAACTGAAAGACTCACTCTGTTCCACCTTGTGATGTCATGTGGTAATACAGGACGTACTCCACTGTTTTTAAACTCCATACAATTTCACAATTTCAGCCCTGGAATTTCCAATCTCCACTAAACAAAAGGTAAAAAATTGCTGTTAACTTGAAACTTACCATTTTGTAGAACAGAGCATGTTTAGCTTTGGAGCTTTGGAGATGTCGACAGACTAATAATAATAGTTACTCAAATATGTGTGAATAAAACACAACTCTGGCCATGTTTTTGAGGAGCGAACAACAAAGTCAACATTCTAACATGGCTTAAAGCTCACAAAAGTCAATTTTGCAATTTTGCATATAATTTTGCATATAATGTAGGACCACCAGAAATGTAGTATCATTAAATTTGACTATCTCCTTGGAGACCACCAGGCCACAGGTCAGATCTGTAAAAGGTTTTATAGATCAGAATAATGTCTGAGGAAATAATTAAGTTTC
>KN489396.1:0-11562 GCA_000787155.1 Scartelaos histophorus
TTTATTTCTCCAGACTCCACCCCTCACGCTCCCCTTTAGCCCTTTAACATATTAACTAAAACGCGCCACATTAGCTCTTATCAAAACTGCTTGTTCGTGTTGGAGAAGCCATTCATATTTGAAAGCAGAACTAAATCAGGATAATTCACGTCCAATCTCTCATTTGTTAATTTATGCTGTAGTATCATTAGTCAGTACATTAGAGCGTACTACAACTGCCTCCGCTCAGTATTTATCCAAGTATAACACATTATTGAGTGCACAAAGGGCTCAGTGACAGCTATCGACTCCCAACAATTAGCTCCATATTTTCTGCTCGCGGCCCTGAAGACAAATTAGGAAGTGGTTTCTAAATGTCACGGACGACTGGCTGCACAATACTTCATCAGAGCGCCACTTGGAGGATTGTTAGTCTGAAAGGCCACCGCCAAGTCCAGAATCAGCGCTACAAAAGAGAGAGGAGGAGGGGGCTGCAGGTGAAATGTAAAGATACGGAGTTTTTTTGCCAATACGCATCTAAAACGGCTTAATAAAAGAAACAAGTGCGCTGATTTTCGCCTTAGAAAATGCCATCGCGACGTAGAATCGGCGCCTCCTATGGACACCAGCACGTCACAGTGAAGGACGGGTCTCCAGCCTGTAACTCGGAGCAGCTCTTCTCCCCCTTCCAAGCAGCTCGCCAAGGGATTTATGAGTTTGTAAATGTATTAAACTGTGCAGTGATAAATGGATAATGTTTATATTTCATTAATCATCTCACTGTACTTGTTGTGGCTCTTATATTTACTCAATTTCTTGCAAATGTTAATATGAGCATCTCTTTTGTTTGTTTGTTTTTTTCATTTGTACCAATATGACGCAACCTTGCTGAATCCTATGTGTATCACTGATTAAAAGAATAAAATTGGAGAACAAAGAACAAAAAAGTGGTGATGAAAACGGGTTAAACTGCAAAATGGCATCTTGCAAATAAGTGATTAAATATTGATCAAATGTGCATGAATCAGTCCAAATGCAATTCAAAGAGGGTAAATGAAAAGGAGGAACAGCTACAAGATGGTTAAACGCTCTGAAACATCAAACCTTGAACGTATTTCCAGGTATTTTTTGTGATAAACCACACATAACTGATCAATTGCAACACAGAAAATGTTAAAAGCATGTTCCAGAACATGAACCTAAACGTTTATGTTCACAAACTCACAAGAATCCATCTGGCTCCAACTTCCAACTTCAACTGTTGTGAAAAACCTGCAGAAGGAAAGAGCTTTTGTGCATTTGTGAATGAAAGAAAGAAAGATGTCTGTGCTTTTCTCTCAACTTATCTGTAACCATGAAAACACATTGGAAAAGCAGCTCCGGCAGTTTTTATTATTGTTTGAGCATCAGGAAGTCCACATTATCATGCTAATTGTTGTTACTATGACAGCAAAACTCCGCACTGCTCTCTGAAAGTTGAGAAAAGTGTTGAAAAACTTGTCTTGGTGAGTATTTAGGACGCTCTGAATGCATAAGGTAAGTGAGGAATAACTTTGGATCACTGCAGACTGTTTATAGTGACTAAAAATCAGGTTTAGCACCTTTAATTAGCTTTATTCCTTTATATTTTTATTGAAACAAACTCCAGAGCGGTGCTGGTGTGATGTGCTGAGGAGGTAGGAGCATTAGCAGAGCTCGCCTCCTGATCTCATTTCAGTCCCACTTTGCACATGCTGCGCTCTGATTGGTCGCGTCGGTCACCTGACCCCTTAAGGACTAATCACTTATTGACTTAGACTGGCCTTTTGGAGCTGGAGAGTTCACTGCTGTTGTTGGCGAGGACTAAAGACCGGACAGTTTAAACACACACACATAGACAGGAGTCATGAAGTCAGTGTGTTCTGATGCTGCGAATGTCAGTGTGTCACTGTGTCAGTGTGTTATTGGATTTTTGTGTCTATATTTTTGTTGCTGAGTGAATGATGAATTCTGTGCCTCACCATAACTGGGCATTATAAAGCATGAACAAAGACTTATTAATAATGAACATCAAACAATAATAAATATATGTAAGAATGCATTTGTTTTATACAGCGCTTTTCCAGATGCTTCAAGTAATTTTACAATTTGGTGTGTTATTCAGCCTCTGACATGTGACGAGATCAGGCTTTTAGGGCAGATGTTTTTCATGCTCTATGAATGTATAAGGGACTGGCTGCTCAGGCAACTGGAGTCTTGCTGGTTTAATTAAATCATCAGTTTATTGCACCAGCTTATTTGATATTTTTGTACATAATTTCCGTAGTGGGCTGGTTTTATTTCACTAGTTGCTGTGTGCTTTGCTCAGCAGCACCTCCTCAGGACACTGTGGTCTTCCTCCTCCGCTCACACAAACATGCAGACAGCATGAGGCCATTATGTCCCAGCAGGAGCACAGCACTCATGTACTCTGTATGTGTGTGTGTATACAAGTGTGTGTGCAAGTGTGTGTGCAAGTGTGTGTGTGTGTGTGTGTGCTCTTTTCAAGGAGAGGAAGTTTATTCTGCATCTGCTGCAGCATCACAACATCACGACTGCCTTACAGAGGGGGATTTGACTTCTATGGGGTATTAACCGCTAACACATAACGTATTTAGATCTGCTGAGCAGTGTGTTAAGTGTTTGAACATTTCGCCAAAAAAAAAATTCACTTTGTATGTTTTTGATGAGATAACAACATTTTAAAATGGCTTAAAGTTTGTAATTTTGCATAATATAGGAAAACTATTCTGAAAATATTATAGAAAATTTAAGGCAAAGCAACAACATCTCCATGGACACAAGTATGTGAACAGGGGCCCCCTCATAGTTCATCTTTAAAACTTGAACCCTCATCCATAGAACACAAATTGTGGTCAGTTTTAGCCATTTGAAAACAGCAGCCTTTTTAATCGAGCCCATAATGAATTGCGCTGTTTGAATGTGACCACGTTTCAGTCAGATGCCACGGCTGACTGAATCATCGCCTATGCTGCTCTCTATAATTGCTTTGTCCCCAGGCACACCAGAGGATTTTGACAGCTCAAACCTGGCAACCCTGGACGCTCCCATAACAACAGGCTAATGACGGCTGCCCGGTGCCCAGGAGGTGTCACCTGCTCTGGGCACGTGCCGCCTGGAGCAGACTGGGCACAGGGACGGCAGGAGGGAGGGAGGAGGTAACCTTTCACTCTCCTCACACTTTAAAGGCCTTATATGCATTATTATACACCTTGACCTTGGGATTTACTATAAGATCGTGTAAAAAAGCAGGAGAGTTCATTTATGACACACTTTTCTTGAGAGTTTTAAAGGTTCACTGTGTTACTTTTCTGGTGAAAGGTCCGTCACCTGCTTCTCTCCATGGATTTGTTGCCTGGAATGTTTCTATGGCGACAGTAGGTGACACCATACAGCTAAGCTACATGGCAGATCTGCGGAGAGGCGAGCGCACTCACAGTACAAATACAAGTTTCTAAGTAAATAGATAAACATGTTAGTGAGTTAATGCAAAATGGAGCCGTTTGATGCCATACCGGGACATTCCATGGCAACAACATCTCCATGGAGACAAGCAGGTGCCAGACCTTCCATCAGAAAACCACAGTGCACCATGTTAGGCAGATGTGGAGTTATGTTTTGTTTCATTCACACATGCTTGAGTAACCCTTTATTATTACTGTGTCCAAATCTCCAAATCTCAAAATGCTCTGTTCCACCTTGTGATGTCATGAAGAGGTAGTTTTTACATTAACAGCTCCTTTTACCTTCATAGTAAAAAAAAAAAAGATACTTCCAGTGCTCAAATCATCCAAATATAATGAGTTTAATGAAGGTGTATGAAGTTCAAAAACAGTGGAGCACTTCCTGTTTTACCACATGACATCACAAGGTGGAACAGAGTGTTTTCAGTTTGAGCAAAGACCTAAATCTGCAGGATTTGTGCGTTAAACATGTGTGAATGAAACGAAACACAACTCCAGGTCTGTTTTTGATGAGGAAAATGGAGGTTTGTGTTAACTTTAGTCCAGATCTACATTTGGTTTAGTTCTGCTTTAGTCCAGACTTTATTACAGCTTTAGTCCTAATTCTGATATGCACCAAAATGAGTTTCAGCCATGTTATAATGTTGTTACAAAAATACAATGGAGAAGATATGAGAAGATTTGAGAACATTTTCTAGCATCGCCTTAAGACACTGAGGTAGGACAAAAATATTTCAGAGTAGCTTTTCTAACTTTCATAATGTAGTAAAATGTGGTAACTTAATGGCCAAAAAAGACCAGAGCCACTAATCAAAGTTTCCCTCATTAAATCTGTATTGTAGGAATGCACTGATACCATTTCTATGAAAGCCGATACCAGTACGACTTTAATCATTTCTGTACTTGCCGATTTCATGTACCAATACCAATACTTTAACCCCCACCCCCATGAACATACACTAAGAACGTTTACATCAGTATTCCGGTTATTATCCATATCCTGGGTATTTGGGATATACTGTTTACATGTGCGCTGAGAAACCAGAATACTCATATCCCTGTGTACATGATATAGACTGTATAAAAAAGTGGACTAAGCGAGTTTGACATAATTCATAGCATTTAGCGACACTAGCGTTTAAGCTTGTGATGCTAATAGTTACAGGAGCGAATCTTGAGCCAGGCCCTATGTTATGAATAGTTTTTTTTTTTTTGATGGACAAAATAGCAAAATAGTGGAAAATTCTAGTGGAAATTCAGCATCATGTAGCGTGGGTTAATAAGAACATTTTAGGACCAAAATGAAGAAGCCACAGCAGCAGGGCCAGAGAGAGGAGCCACAAGATCTTAATGTAAGTGAATGGGAGCCGGAAAAGCCTCCTGGAGCACTTCCTGCGGTGGCTAGTGCTTTAGCTCTGTCCGTACAGTCTAGGGTCAAATATAGTATCCCAGTATCTTGACCAAAAATATTTGAAAAAAATCATATATTTGATAAACCAGAAAAAATACAAAGAAGCGTGAGATTATAATGCGTTTAAAGCAGCTTTGCCACATTTGTTTCTGTTTTACAGAAATGAAACTTGAAAGCACATGGCTCTTTTGCATAAACTATAAGCAGTGAAAAAAACATCTAGCTCCTCGTGTGGTTCAGTTTCTGTTAGATTAAAGGACAAGGTCATTTCACTCATGCATAGTCACTTTATTTATGTTGGAGACCAGTTCCTCATAACACTGGCTGATTCGGGATACTGAAACTGAGATACTGCATAATGTGTCGCGTAATAGTGCCATCAACGTGTGGTATCGTCAAAAGTTTAAAGAGTACAAGTATATTAAGGAAGTATCAGGCCGACCTGCTGTAGTTAGGGCTCACTGCACACACTCTCTGTGGATGACTGACAGCTGCCCCAGTGCACTGAAACCAGAAGTCTAGTTCCCAAGTACATTAAAACGGTCAAATATACGACCTGGGGGGGAGAAGTCATTTGTCTGAAAGTGTGTGGCTGATACACTGACAGAGGAGAGGAGTAGATAAGAGGAGAGACACACAGATGCCCTCCCAGATCGAAGGAAACAGGAGCGAGTCAAATCAATTTTATCTCTGGAAACATGCAGACAGCCTCTTCAGAGATGTTCCGCAGTGCAACGCTAAAGATTCTATTTCACACAAATTAGAATTTAAGCTTTAAGCCATGTTAAAATGTTGTTACCTCATCAAAAACATAAAACCGACCTGGAGTTGTGCTTTGTTTCCTTTACACAACCCTTTGTTATTAGTCTGTCTACATCTCTAAAGCTCAAAATGCTCAGTTCCACCTTGTAATCTCATGTAGTGGTAGTTTTTACTTCTATCTTTCACCTTTAGTTCAGAAGAGATTGGCAATTTCATGGCTGAAATCATCCACATGATTCTAGTGAAGGTGTATGGAGTTTTAAAACACGGTGGAGCACATCTTGTAGTACCACATGACATCAGAAGGTGGAAAAGTGTTTTCTGTTTGAGAGAAGAACTCCAGGTCACAACATTAGAAGGTAGACTAGAAAATAAGCTCTTTAAGTTCTATTGTTCTTTCCAAAACTTCTGCTGATTGGAAATTACCCAAGAAACGCTTAGACAAGGAGGAAAATTCTGGAATCTGAAACTCAGGCTGTGTGTTTTGCGAGACGACGACGGCGAAAAACGGCAATTCTCTGAGAAGACAAAAAACCGAAGCCTATCATTATCTCCATCATCTCCTCCATTGTCCTCCCTTCAGATATAAAAGCTCCCATTCTCTTCTGGCACACTCCCCTCACTCTCCTGCCTCATTTCAATACGAACTCACCGCAAGAAACCGCCACCTTCGCGAAGCAGATCACTCTTCATATGTGGAGAACGAGGCAATAAGGCGAAGCACAGTCTACTCCACAGTCCCCCTCATCATTATGCAAAACAGGACGGTTCTGCCAGTGCACAAACACAGCAGCAGCAGAGTCTAACTAGGGCCACGGACGAGCTACGTATATATATATATGCACATCTGAGGGGACAAAATGGCGCTATGATGAGAAATGTGCGGGTTCAAAGCACAAGATTAGTTTTATATGGAATTTTCAAAGTAAAGAAAGAGGTGTTTGAGATAGGAGATGACGACTATAGAAGGGGGAGGTTGGGGATGCTTCTTTCTTTTTATTTTTGTCTGCCGTACACTGGGAATCTACGACACCTGTGGATCGGTTTTGTTCAGAACGAGTCCTGTGAGGTTCATTTGTTGTTCCGATCATTTATTTTAAAGCTCCCGTAATACGCAAACTTGACTCTTGTGAGCTTTAACCCATGGTGGAATGTTACCTCCACCAAAAACACACCTGAAGTTGTGTTTTTTTTTCATTCACACGTTTGAATACTCTTTATTATTAGAATGTCTGCATCTCCAAAGCTCAAAATGCTCTGTTCCACCTTGTGATGTCATGACACGATAGTTTTCAAGTTAACAGCTGCTTTTTACCTTTAATTCCCTTTAATTCATTAGAGATTGCCAATTCCACAGCTGAAATGATTCTCGTGAGTGAGTGTATGGAGTTTAAAAACACATTCAGTCACTTCCTGTATTACTGAATGACATCACAAGGTGGAACTGAGTGTTATTTGTATAAGAGAATAACTCAAATATGCAAAGTTTGTATGTTAAATATGTGTGAAAGGAACAAAACACAATCACTCGTATGTCTCTGATGAGGATACAACTTTATTTGAAAATAGTGTAATAAGAGCCCTTTAACAGTTTTTTTTGTTTGTTTTTTTGTTTTTTCTGATACATTTTTAGTAGAAAACCAAAAATGACCAATAGCAGAAAATGTCTGGAATGAAAACAAACCAAAAAAAAACAACTATTAAAATAATTTTCAGAAAGCGTCTAGTGATGATTTATGGACTTTACTGCGTAGGATTACAACCTATGACGTAACAATAATGGGAAAATTCAAAATTATTTTTTTCTGAGAGGCAAAGGTCATTACAACATTACAGAGGAAAGACCTTTTGGGGAAATTTGAGCTCAGTGGATTGGGAAATGTCTTGCTTATTTGTTGAACTCAGTCTCCTCTTGTATTTACATAATGAAAAAGTGGGCGGAGCTTTGGACAGAATCGCACAGCTAATTGTAAGAAAAGCTTGAATAGAGCCCAGCAGAGATTGCTAGATTACTCAAACATGACATCTAAAATCTCTTCTGGCATGTTTCTGACGAGGGAACATTGTAACATTGTAGAAAGCTCCAAAAAAGTAGTTTGTAAAGAAAATTTTAGCTCTTGAAGTCATTAGGTATACAGAGCTGATTAGCCCCTAGCAAGTTTTTACACTTTTTAAAATAATATTATCTTTAACAATAATATAATAATACACAATAATGCATTTTATTTTATTTCTTTATGTATTTCTTTGAAGGTTTGTGTTAAAACTGAGTGTAAAATGTCCCTCCAGAGCCCATGTGCTGCCTGTTGGATCTCCAGAGTGCAGGTCCGGTGGGGAGCAGGTCGGCGGTGGGACAGTGACCTACAGAAGGGCACATGTAGGTTAAGTCTTGGCTGTGGAGGTTTCTCTTTCTCACTCTGCTCCCCCGTCAAGCTAAATCCTGCTGCACTAATCTCCTTACGCTGCTCCATCCTCTTAAAGACGCACACAGGAGCAGACGGAAGCGTGGGAGGGGCCGGGCTGTGGCCAGGGCCCCGGGTCAGGGGGAGACACAGGTGTGGGCTGACCGACGCACTGCAAGATTATTCACAATCAAATCCAGATCATGATAAGCAATTAGCAAACCGAAAACTGCCAAGACTCCAATTTCTAAAGTAGTATAATTTCTCCACAAACAAGTGAGTCTCCTGTGTGACACTGCGTTCTGATCACAGGCTGGATGTACAAATGGACAAAGCGAACCTGCCCGACACCACATTCCACATAAGGAGTGATCATGGGCGCACTTCCAGCTCCATCCACTCCAGCTTCAATTCACTTTGTATTGAAAAAACAAGTGCTGCTGTGAGCCACGTCTTTATACAGTGTGTGTTTCAGACCACATCACTGGGGCGCCAGGTTTACAGGTAAACTCTATGGAGGACACCTGTCTAGGTTTGTTTCTGTGGCGCGTTTCAAGAGTCAAACGTAGGAGCTACAAAATCAGAACTTTTGTCTAAATTGGTCACTTGAGGCGTTTGGCAGGATTGTGTCTCCCCTTCAGCCCTGTCCTTTTGTGCACTCATAAAGTGACATGGGCAGTACTTGGCTCACATGAATGATCCAATCAGCAGCTCCTGCTGTCAGCTCCATCATAATCACCTCACTACACAGACCACCAGAGCCTGCAACCAGCTACATTCATCTGCTCATTCACTCACTCATTTACTCTCACACCAAATGTGGCAGAAGACCTTCCAGAGGAAACTGAATGAATGGACCATTTCATCACCAACTGAAACACCAGAGCAGAGTAAGAAGCCTGTTCCTGTTCTATTCACCTGGCTTCCCTTGGGCACTGTTGTGATGCTGCAGGACAGAAAGGAGAGACACTTTTGTCCTGGGGTCTGTTCCTCTCCTCAAACTGTCCTGACCAGTCCTCCTGTTAAACTGCACTGAGATGTAAAGAGCAGAGAAGTGCAGTGTAAATGTTGCTGCAGCTAAATTTCCCTCCAATTTCCCTCAGGATCAATAAAATATAAAATGATCTATAAGTGGTACTAGTTTAAATGTATTCACTTTTTAGATGATTGTGTAGTAAAAAATATCTAACACAAGAAAACACAAGATTTCTACTTGATTTGTGTGAATTTGGACCATTAGAGCAGTAGAATTTCAAGGCTCGCTGTGTAACTTTTCTGTTGATCTCCATGTTATTGCTTTACCTCCACGGTGGCTTTCAAATCTATATTCGTGGAAACAAACTAATCGGCAAACCAGATCTATGGAGAGGCTGCTTACTGTGTGGATGCATGTTTTTAAATGTATTTATTACCATTAAAAAGTGCAAGATAGAAATGTAGGGGAAATACACAAAATGTACCTTTGGGAGCTTTCGACCATGTTACAACGTTCCCGTATCAAAAACAGGTGTAAATAGGTTTTATATGACTTCCTAATCTAGGGATCTCTCTTTTAGTTTTCATTTTTAGTATAGAATAGTTCATCTGGTTTAGTTTTAGTGCTTTAATTTAAAATAGAGGGAACGCTCTACAGAAAGAAACAGCTCCAAAGACAGGACACAAATTACAGAGTGTGTCTTTAATAATGTGAGTTCAAATCATTACAGCTGATTTATTTTACAGCGTATCACACACTCAGATCAATCACCGAACCGCAATTACTGCTATTAGCCCACCTGCACTGTTCAGCACTCAGCCCGTCTCCCTGGGGCCCTGTAGTACCAGCCCAACTGTGCTGTCTCCATAAGCCTGTATCAGCTCCACACACTGTGCTCAAAAAAAGGACAAAATTCCATCCTGCACATGCTCAGATGCCCGTTCACTTACTACGGCAGCACATACGTGGACTGCAAGGTTCATCGCAATCGAAATCGCAAATTGAGCGGATGCAAGTAGAAACATCTCTAAATTGCAATGCTTGTTAAGAATAAAATGTATTTAGATGCTTTTTTTCCAAATCATAGCCTCTTAGTCCTAATATCTAAAACAATGTCCATTCTTTAGTGTAAGATATTTGTAAAAACACAACATATAAAGAACTCCTATAACGCTATTTTCTGATCTGTTATAATGTTGTTTCCTCATCCCAAACATACCTGGAGTTGTCTAAAAGCACAGAGAAAGTGAGAGCTTCAGAGTATCTTATCTAAAGGTGCTCCATCATAATCAAAAGCTAAAAAAAAAGTGAAGATGATCAAGCTTAGCGCAAAAACGTGATGTGATAAAGTAAAAAAAGATCCAAAAAGTCCAAGGCTTGTCCCATATTAAAATTAAATTACTTTTTTTTTAAATTCCACCAGTGCTTCAATGCCAAAAAAGTTCATTTTGTCTTCCTCTTGTCTTCTTGGGTTCTTGTTAGCAGCCGAAACATGTCAATAAGATAAAGAAGTTAAGTCCCTCTAAGTTTTTTGATTGTTTTTTACTTTATTGCAGTAAGTTTTTGGTCATCTTCACTATATGTTATATTTGTTTCATTCACACATGTTAAACACACAAACCCTGTGTATTTAGGCTGAGTTCTTCACTGTAAATATTGTTGCTTTGCCGGGAATGTTCCACAGTATGACTTCTCCATGGAGACCAACCAACCAACTAACCCCACAGTAAGAATCCATGTTTCCAACTTTTTGTTTTCATGTTAATATCACAATACACCTGCAAGCTGGATAAGTTTAATGCCCTACTACGTAACATTCTAGGCAAGGTAACGACATCTCCATGGAAACGAGCAGACGCAAACCTCCATGCAGAAAGGTTTCCCTGTGTATTTTCAGTTATTCACTTCTCACAATTACACAAATACATTTAGTTTCCATGGCAATTCACAATTCACAACACAATATTTCATTTCGAATAGACAAAAGTCCTCAAAATATCACCTATTAAATGTCACTAAACTTACAAATGTAGTAAACAAAAAGTCAAGTCTCACACACACACACACACACACACACATATACAATTGATAAGATATTCAGAATTATATGACATAGTGTGTACATCCTCATAACCCACATTTTTAGAATTCAGAAAACAATTCAAACCTTTCCGACATCAGCAATTTCTTCATTTTAGTCGAGCATTTCTTATTTTATTTTTTGTGATGTTTTTTGCGAATAGACAAATAAACTAAAATGAAATCCAAGCACATTCACATTTGAGCACACCTTGCATTTTACAGCTCAGTTTCAAAATGTGCGTGTGCGTGTGTCTGTGTGTGTGTGTGTGTGTGTGTGTGGGTGTGCGTGTGTCTGTGTGTGTGTGTGTGTGTGTGTGTAAGATGGAAAAAAAAAAAGTCCCAGAATGCAATTAAAAGTAAACCAATTGTAATCAAACTTGAATTAAAAATTTCATATCAGCTTTGAACACTACAAAAAAATCTACTTTGAAATTTTTTTCTGGAAAA
>KN489398.1:0-18188 GCA_000787155.1 Scartelaos histophorus
ATTGTAACTGGACACACGTCATGTCATGTCATTGACTCATGTATCAAAAACACCCAGTAATGTCACCAATTACTGGGAGCAGAAAACTTAAGATTTCGGTGTAAATTAAAGCTCCAAATGGATAAAGTTTGCCAAAAAATGACGAGGAATAATGGACAAGTACAAACCATATACACAGTTCAGTAGCGAAAACAGTGGATTTAGTGTTTAGTTCCACTTTAACTAGTTACACTCAGGTCGAACTTCTTTTCTCACCTCTTTAAGACAGTATTAAAAACCTGCACGGTCATAATGGGATTCTTTTATGACAAGCTGCTCACCCCGAGCTTCTGATACAAAAACAATATTGGGAATTACAAATACCAACAAGAAAGAAAGAAAAAAAAAACATCAGTGTTTAATTCATTCATTTAATATGGACCTCATTTCGCCTCATACATTTGCTTCAGTTACACAAAGAGACAGCAGACTTGTGTATCCTGTTAACTACATTATCACTACACATCCTCCAAAATCTGAGTAAAAATACAACAAAATCATTCAGAATCTATACAACAGCATGACATATTAAAAACAAACTTGCAAATGGTACAACACAGTAAAATGGATGGATACAGTACTAATATTAAGTGATACAGTGTAACAAAAATAGGAAACTACGTGAAAATATATGAATTTATTAAAGATTCTATATTAAACTACATACTTTTGTGAGCTTTTTGTCACGTTATAATGTTCCCTCCACAAAAACTTTCCTGTAGTTGTGTTTAGTTTCATTCACGTGTTTGCTCCAAAGCTCTAAATGCTCTGTTCCACCTTGTGATGTCATATAGTGGGAGATTTCAAGTTATTTTATCGTTTTAGTAAAGGGGTGGGTAATCATTTTTTCCTTGAGGCAACATGAGAAACAGAAAATATTGTGGAGCATCAAAAAAGGTTTAACTGAATTCTGCACAATATTATTTTTATTTCTTTATAAAATCAGAAAATATTGTTTTGACACATCGGTCAGAATGGAAAGAGTTTATGTTATGACTAAGCAATGAAAAAGTGAGGCTGCCTTATATAAAATGTCATTAAAAACACCGCTAAAATAAAAGCAACGCCACTTTAGTCCATGCATGAGGTAAAATGATAAAATATGTTGATTTTTAATTCCAAATGAGCTTAAACTTGCCGTCAAACAAAAGGCTGAATGTGGCCTGGGAAAAGCACAATCCCCAGGTCGGGTTTAGTAGACTTAATTCAGTAATTCAGGCGTTGAAATGATCCAAATTATTCTAGCGTGAAGTTTAAAAATACAGTGGAGCACTTCCTGTATTACCACATGATGATATTTGATGAGGAAAGAACATTATAAGATGGGAAGATGACAATTTTGTGTTGATTAGTCGTTTTTTTTTTTGCTATTTTGGTGTCAAGGCATTTCAAAAAGTGGATTCTATTTTCCTTTACAAGTCCAGCAAAATGATCCTGTTATCAAATAGGATTCTTTAAACAGTTGGACTTATTAGGCGAATAAATTAACAAAACTATATAAAAAAAAAAATCACAGCTACTCAGTGAAAATTTAGAAACTACGCAAAACACGATATTCTGATTACAAGTAATTTCAGCACTTCCAGACATTTGCAGCAGGACAACAACTATTTGACAAGTTTGTTTTTCTTTGGTCCAACTAATAATTCGTTTTAAAGAAAAAAAGTCCACAGCAACAGTAAAAGAAGACATGGAACATACAGGCGAACGTGTGAATCAAACTGCAACAATTTACCAATCACATTTTGCTCAAACTAAACTAACAATGTAAATAAGAAAACATAAATAAAAAAACATGCATGCATTCATATTTAAGTATAAAAAGTTTGGGAGATGCTTTTTAAGGATAAAAAACAGTATTTCGTAAAGTGGAAAGTTGTAACCAATTGTTAGGCTTAAAAAGGAGGTATTATGCAAAATATGTTTTGTTTTTTTTTTTTTTTATGTTCTCTTCACCGAAAACAAATAAACATGTTTCACTTTAGAGCTTTTTGAGTCCCCCTCGTTTTGCTCTCCACGCTAAGTCAATCCCCCTTCAGAGCACCATCACAACACAATCAGCGTTCGTCCTGCGTATGAAACTACTGCACATCGCATCAGGTTTGTGAAGTTTCTGTGTAGTTTTTATGCATTTATGGGGAATTGTCTTAATAATCAGCTAGTAGATGACTCAAACATGCATGGATCACACCTTAAACCTCTTCAGACATGTTTTTGATGAGAAAACATTGGTACAGGACATGGTAAAAAGCTCCAAAATGTCGATTTTTGCGCCATACCCCCTCTTTAATAAATTTGGCAATTGTTGAACAGTAAAAAGCACTTTATTTCAAGGCTAATTTTGAATCTAAACTTCACATAAAAGCTACACGTCACTATCTTGGTCTATCTTTGTACAAAAATGCATTCACTACATTGAGAAACATTCTAATTTGGGCAAATCTATGACTTATTATTCTACTTAACATTTGACAGTTTTTCTTTTAAATGTGCACAGCATCGGGTCACAAACTGGTGCAAAAGAACGAGGCGTAATTAGTATTTTTTGGAGTGTAAGAACAGTGAAAACGGAACAATAAAACTAGATATTTTGGAATAAAAAGTGTTCAAAGTGGTTACAGGCAAAGTAAATAAAACGCACCAAACATTACTGTGGAAAGAACCAAAACCAGTGACATTTCTCTTCATGTTAGTCCAGCTGTTTTTGCGTCCCTGAGAAATCGCTGTCTCTTTAAACATTTTATGACACTTTGCATCAGGGGTGTCCAAACGTTTACTGGCTCCTAAAAGAGGAAAGCTGCGATTTAAACTCATCTGAAACAACTACTGGAATAAAAGTAGTTTGTTTATTTCTGGAGCAAATACAAGTTCCACAAAATGAGACGAAAACGAGACAAGACGAGATTTGAACATTCTTTAAATAAATAAACAATCCAGTTCCTAATTTTAGCCGCACCATTTTTGATTTTGAATGTAAAAACTTGGAAAAAAACATCATTTTCAGCGTATGTGCACAACCTCGTGGCAATTTTGTTTCGCGAGATCTTGTCCCGTCCCTTGTAAATATGGTTCATTTCGTAATCATATTTGATCAGGAACTCTCCAAGCAGCAGGAGTCCCTCAGGATGAGTTTTAAGCACAATAAACACGACCAAAACAAAAAAGTCGGACTTTAGTTTTAGTCTGTTTTTTGGCTAAAACCACACATACTGTGGCTTTAAATATGGCAGCAAAATAAAGTTGTATTTTGTCAACTGGACAGTAGGAATGCTCCAAGATCACATGAGAAAACTGATCTTGTCAGATGGTTTTTCCAAGTGTTTCCATTTAGATTGGACAAAAAATGGTTACGGATTGGTGAATTACAATTTTTATAGTTCCAAACAGCAGTATTACAATGGAAACAAAAACAGTGAATCCAATAAGTAAGAAAAATTGTACGTCGGTATTTGTGGAATTGGGTTTTCGTCTTTTTTGAATCGCAAAAAATTTACATATCGTCACCTTCCTAAAATAATGGCCTAAGTCACTTTTTGCCTAAGTTTTCCTTAGGCAAAAAAATGCCATAATTTCAATTTTGGGGGGAGTCTTTTTGTGTTTCCTGAAAAACCTGAAAAAAATGCCATATGCGATTATTTTAGGAAGGTGTCGATATTAAAAATTATGGTCAAATTTCATCTAGTCCTGTTCTTGTGGACACAATCTCAAATCTCATGTCAGTTTGTGTGAATTGTGTCTTATCCCATGGCTAGTTTTTTTGATTTTTTGGCTAAAAAGTGACAAAATCAAGTTGGGTTTTGTCAACTGGACGGTGTTTTAAAAGTCTATTCTTGGCTATGATCCCCGTCTGGGCGAAAAAAATCTTCAAAACACAATAGAAACAACTGGTCGACTGATAAAACAATTAAAAGTCGACATTTTCAGCTCCTTATCTTTACAACATGACGCCTGATATCAACACAAAACCTAAGGGCCCAAAAAAACAGCACAGTGGACTCACGTTTGGCTCCCGGGTCACAGTTTGGACACCCCCGTTTAAATCTGCAGTACATTTACAAACATTCACTTTCACGCGAGGTCCTCCGGTCTACAGTTACTATGAGAAACTACACTACATGATCCAACGAATAAATATATATATATGACCAACACAACTGACTGACATCTTCATACGGGACGTTAGAAATCGCTTCAACCTGACTTCAAACAGACAGACTGTGGTTAAAGAGCCCGTGTTACACTTTTATGACCTGTTAGAATGTCGTTTCCTCATCAGACCTGGAGTTGTGTTTTGTTTCATTTGCACATGTTTAACACACAAACCCTGCACATTTAGTTCTTCAATCAAACAGAAAACACTCCAACTTCACTAGAATCATTTCACCTCGAATGATCTCAGCCCTGGAACTGTCAATCTTTGCAAGACTAAAAGGAAAAGTTTGACGTTGATCTGAAACCTGCCACTACATGACATCACAAAATGGAACAGAACATTTGGAGCTTTGGAGATGTAGACAGACTAATGGGCTCTATTCAGGTTTACGTCGCAAAACCGGAAAACGCTTGGGAAACATGCGGATGGTGACTTCTTTTGGGCTCTGTTGGCGATAGGAACTCTGACAAAATCTGAGAAAAGTGAGAAAATGGATTGGTTTTCTTCATCTACAGAGCTTAACAAAAGTATTAGAGCAGCTGTCATGAAAACAAGAAAACCTACATAACTTCATAGCAATGTCAATGTTATTAAGAAAATTAACAATTAGAATAACAAAATAGTCTTTGTTCACAAATAATAACCACAAAATGAAATAAATGAAATAAAAAATAAAATTAATATTTTGTGTGAGCACTTTAAGCACAGACTGGCTGGTGTTTCTATGGAGTTTTGCAAAGTCTCTTTTGTTGAGTCCAAATAGTTTGAGCTGTTCCCAGAGACCTGATATGGATGAGACTTTGGTTTCATTTTTGCTAAATGTTAAAATTGAAAACTTATGGAGAGCATTAATAGTTCTATTTTAGCATTACAGATCTGGTTTGGATAAAAATCTTGCAAATACTGGCGGATTATAGAAACAAAGATATTTAGGTAAACATAAATACTATTATGGCACCAGTGGAAACACTTATACTGGGGAGTGCTCCAATACTTTTGTTAAGCTCTGTACACATGCCATTGTATGTTTTCTTTTTTCCTTTTAAAAATGTGTCTATTAATTTGTGTATTATAATTTGTCTAACCTAAAAAATTAAAAAAAAAGATGTAATTTTAGTGTTTTGGCAGATCAACAGTTACAGTACAGTACAGTTGTGAAGACGCTGCTGCTAAATCCACAATTTTACATGTCCAGTGCATAACTACACCAGAAGTGTCATCGCATGTTTCCAAAATTCTTCTGGTAAAAGCGTGAATAGAAACTATAATTCAGCATTACTCAAACATATGAGAATGAAACAAAACACAACTCCATGTATATTTTCAATGAGGTAAGAGCATTTTAACACAGCTTAAAACTCATAAAAGAGTCAATTTAGTGTAATATGGGACCTTTAATACTCCTATTCTATTTACACTTAATTTCACTGATAAAGCATTTAAAATGTACCAGAAATGTGGTTTGTACGGCACCGAAATAAAGTAAAACGTGTAACTTTTCCAGCGCCTGCTTGTCTCCATGGCGATGTTATGACTTTGCCTGGAATGTTCTGTGTTCTGGCATTAAACTTTCCTCTACCCATAGAAACTTCATACAGATACATAGTGACAGCACAAGGTCAGATCTGCGGAGAGGCGACCCCGCACGTGTATGAAGGCGTGCTTTTAATGCCACACTCTGGAACATTTCAACATAAACATCGCTGCTTTCTCACTTCATCGTGCGAGTGACGTACCCGCTACCGGAAAAGTTACACGGAGAAACTTTACGTATCTGTGAACAGCAAAAAGTGTCCATTTGTGTCTGGAATAAAAACTCCTCGCGTTGTTAAAATACTGTTCTCTGATTGGTCGAAGTCTTTTTAGTGGTCAAACGCAGCGGTAAAATAGTCGTGTTGGTGAAGAATCGTCGTTAAAGATTAAAATACTGAAGGAGAGAGGGTCACATGATCACTGATAATCGAAATCACGTCCACACAAATGGGATTTTAGTTTTGGTTTCATTTTCAAGTTAGTAAAGTAGTAAAGAATCCATCATACTGGCCATTTGAAAGTAGATTAGAGAGTTTGCTGCCCTCTGCTGGTAACAGTGGAGTGTGACATTTGAATGGCTAGAAACAGGAAGGCTGGAAATTCACAGAAGACTGAGCATTTATTTATTTAGAGAAGTATTAATATGGGACAACAGCAGAAATGAGCAGTGAGTGAGCTAAAGACATGGTATTTTTTGGTATTTATGTAAAAAAAAAAGGACAGATTAAACTCAAGATTCACAAGTTTAATCTGTTTTTCTATAAATACATTGTTTCCTAGTACTTTTTTCTGCATAAATAGTAGTTTTTGCATGCCCCCTGCAGGTGTAGTCTTGTGAGTGCAGTATGGGTCAGATACACAAAGACATGTAATCATTTTGAGAGTTTTTGCCTCAAAATTTGAATGAAATGCATTTCAAACCATAAATGACTAAAGCTGGAAGTGATATTTTTGATCGTTTCAGCTCCAGCTCAAACTGTACGACCAAATCGTAGAGTTTAAAAGTTTGATATTTATGCCATGTTTACTACACAAAGCACGGCACATGATAAAAACTGTCGCACAAGTGGAAATATCGGCTCAAAAAGGGCCAAAAATCGCAGTGTACTCCGGCATAATGAATTCTTGAATTAAAAATTACCGTAGATATAAATTTCCCTCAAACTGTTCATGTTTAAAGAAGCTGAGAGAAGCATTAGTCGTGTATTAATTAAAAAACCCATTTGTGTGGACATCCTATGAAAGATGCACTATGTGACTTTTCAGGTAGAGGCCGTTACTTGCTTGTTTCCATGGAGATGTTCTCGCTTTGCCTGGAATGTTGCACAGCGTGGCATTAAACTTGTCTATCTCCATAGAGTTGAGAAGGCGACATGAAGCCCGCTCACCGTAAGAAAGTGTTTTTCAAGGCGTTTCTGAGCAATAAAAGCATGTTGTTAAATTAATGTTAAACAGATGCGTTTAATGCCATACTGTGGGACATTTCAGTCAAAGCGCTGGCATCTCCACGGCGGACCCTCACCAGAAAAGTCCCGCAGTGCACCTTTTAAGTCTGACTTCTACTGCTCGCCGGGCCGCTCCAGACTGTCTATGACCCTGCTCAGCCTGATGTTGAGGAGTCTGATCTGAGTATCCAAGTGGTCGATCTTCTCCTCCAGCGACCCCTGACCCCCGCCCCTGCGCCAGTACGCCCCCACCGGCCCCGTCATGAAGTACACGGCCATGATGAAGCACAGGGGCAGCACCGCCTTCTCCGGGTCCCCTTCGAACTTCTGCAGGATGTAGAGGCAGGAGAGGGCGAACAGGGCCACCCGCGCCACCCAGAAGAAGCGTCCGAACACGGCGTGCAGCAGGTAGAAGAACCCGCCCAGGAACATGGAGAGGAACCAGTAGGCCACCAACACCGCGGCCACCAGGAGGAGCGCGCGAGCCGGGGAGCTGCTCAGGGAGGTCGGGCTGAAGTAGTGGGTCAGGTTGGACGCTGGTGGAGAGAAAAGTTAAAATGTGAGATGTTGTGACAAGGAACTAGAGCTGCTTTGAACGCAGCTCTACAAAAGACATCAGCATTCTATCGATATCACATTTGTTAAACAGATTTTTGTAGAGACAGACACTGATTCTCTTATTATATGTTATTAGATTATATTGTGATGTGTGAGCTACTGTGTCCAAATCATTTCCCTTGTGGATCAATAAAGTTTGTCTAAGTCCAAAATTCAGATATTTTACAGTGATATTTGCACTTGTGCACTTGAATCTCCTGCACAAACCGATATTTGGTTTGTTTTTTATTGTAACACACTCCATTATGAGTTCATAGTTAAAACTGGGATGTGGATGTATTTTTGCTTATTATACTTAGTATGAACAATTATTTAAGGTAATCGTAATTTCAAATCATATATTTTTGTGGAAAATGATCAAAATTGGCCCTACATATACCCACTTTTACTCTCTGGCTTTTAACACAATGTGAGTTGTGTGGTCCTCTGTGTTTTTGATTTATTTTTTATTACTATTTGATTTGATTTTTTTTTTTTTAATCATTTTTAGCTTTAAGCATTTTAACACTTATTTATTTATAATCCACTGTATTTTATTGTATTAATTTGCAGCACAAACGATCATGTTTATAAAATATGCTGTATAAATAAAGTGGATTAGATTAGATTTCTTTTAACCTAAAAAAAAATGCTTCGTACATTCACATGTTTGCCTCTATGACGTTTTTCATAAGGAGTGGCGCACGCGAAACTTTCATTTAAGCTCGTCTGTGCTTTTCGTTTTTGCGACTGTACCTGCGTAACATTGGTTGCTGAAGTTTTTGACTGAATAAAATCACTGTATAGCTCCCTGTGGTTGCGTTCGAGGTGGCTGTGTAAGTTCGTCGTGTTTCCTCTCGACGTTGCGATAACTTTCCGGCACGACTTGCGCAGCACTTGCGTCTGTGACACGTCGTCCCGTCTGAAGCCAAAGTCCCAAATTCCGGAGCTGCTGTGCTTTTTAGGCACAAGTTGTTGGCTGTTGTCGTCTTCACTGACTTCTTCATTACCCGCCATGGTGACTGTAGTGTTTTCCCGTCATGCACTGCGAGTCCACGCGCTCGCTCTAGCTAGCAAAACATTACGTTTAAGGGCGCGTCGGAATTGTGAACTCCAGAACGCAATAAACTCACGATTTACACATAAAACAATTAAAAAATATCGCGCATCTTTGCGATGTGGATATCGCACGTGCCATTATCGCGATGACGATATTTTTTCGATATATCGTGCAGCCCTAATACATATCAGCCTAAACATTTTTGAATAGACAAAAGTAATGAATACAATCAGGAATAGGCCTGGCTTAAGACAAAATGATGTAACAGCAAGAGAAAAAAACAATAGAAAAGCACAAAATATTTAAAAAATTAATTATTATTTGTACTCACAGTCGATGCCCATGACGTCCAGAAGGTCGGACCAGATCTTCCACAGAGTGTCCAGGAAAGAGTCCACTCCATGAACAAAGCGCTCTGTGGTTTTGGAGAAAAACTGAGCACACAAATATAAAGTTTAATGTGGTCACTGACATCATAACTACACAACATGTTCCTAATGGTCGGTTCTAGCTAAAACAGAAGTAGCACAGAGGTTGTTGTGCCCACTGAGCAACACACTGCAGTGACAGAATTGTCCAGCTCAGCAGCAACAGTGGTTAATGTGGCAGAGTCTCATGATGGGGAGGTTAGTGGTTTGATTCCAGCTCAAACTAAAGCGGTAGTTGCATTATTATTTAAAAAAAGAAAAGAAAGATGGAGTGCCACTTCCTTTATACAGACCCAGGGCAGCTCTGTCTACATTTCATATTTGTCTTTACAGTTTATAAGTAGTACAATTTCAGATATTATAGATGGAATATTTATGAATGCTATTTTTAATGTCCTTTAATTTTTATAAACCTTGTTTTTGAAAGTGAGTAAAGATTTATTGTTATTTTGCAACAGATAATCCTATGTCCTGTCAGTCATCATATCTATATTGTCCTCCTATGACCTCTTGTATGGAGCTGAGAGTTTATATTTTATTACTTATTTTTCCATTTTATTTTATACTTGTGCATATGCATTTATATAATTACGCCTTATATGACATGTGTCCCGTACAATCTATTTTTGCTACTTTATTACCATTTATATTTTTACTCTTTGTTATTATACAGGGTGTCCCAAAAATATGACAATAATTGAGGTAATTCTTGTTGAAATAACCTCAAATTTTCACAGAATGTATAGAAACTGATCACAATTCTATATTTAATGTTTTAATTTTGTTGTTTTCAGGTTGAGCTGTTCACTCCCAAAGAGAAGTAATTTTGCGTCTCGGAATCTGCTGCAAACCCAAGACTGTGAAGCCTTCAATGCAAAATTTGGGTTAGGCACCCTGTATAAACCCTTCAAATCTTCTGTCATTAAAATATTCAAAATTCTGGAATGGAGCAAAGTGCAGCAAAATGAAGCAGACATCATATATTTACAATGCTTAACTGATGAGCTGATCTAAATGCGAATGATTGTATGACATTAATGGATGGAAAACAGTTTTCTAACCCTAAAATAGTATTTGGGCTTCACAAAAAGTATAATTTATGATGAAATATGTAATATATCTGTAGATGAAGTGAAAAACTGTTGTGTGTCTCATCATTTCTGTGAGGATGTGTCCATTAAAACCTCAAAATTTGGTCTTTGCTTTTGTTAAAATAAATTCACAATAACATAAACTCTTGTCAAACAAACAAATAATGTAAAACACAATTGTAAGTGTTTTTAAACTGGGCTCTGAATTGTTTTCATTTTTCAAATTGTCCTTGATTTTTCATCATTTGTGATATTTTGAAATGAGTCTTAGTTTTTCCATTAAAGTCACATTATTCCACTTCACTTTTGCCTCAGCTGCTCCATTTCCAGAATTTAGAATCTTTTTGTTTACAATTTTCCACATTATTATTACATTGTGATACCTGAGCTACTGTGTCCAAATAATTTCCCTTTTGGATCAGTAAAATTTGTCTAAGTCTTACTGTTTTTATTATAAACTGAATCCACGGTCTGCTTTAAGATGCCCCATTTCTCCACCATCCTCCAGCAACGTGGGTTTTGAGGTCAAGCCTGAGATCACGTGACTTACAAACGTATGTGAGCTTTTATTTGGCGGGCAACACTTCCGACAGGAAGAACCTGAAAAGATAACGAACCAGGAAGTGCACTCTTCATGTTC
The DNA here is from genome assembly GCA_000787155.1 of Scartelaos histophorus. NCBI lineage: Eukaryota > Metazoa > Chordata > Actinopteri > Gobiiformes > Gobiidae > Scartelaos > Scartelaos histophorus. The sequence continues at coordinate 10,987 of KN489398.1, forward strand.
AGCTCTGCATCTTTAGGTCTAAAATCTGCTCAAAACACCACTGCACTGGTGATGTTTGCATTGCACAACAGGGGGGCTAATGCTAGTGTGTTAGCTTCCCTCCACAGAATGAATGAAAAAATAACGCTTACAAGCCGGGATTGTCTATCTTTCATTCATAAAACCTAAAACATTTCACAATACATCTTCTACGAGCCTAAACATGATGAATAATAGCTAATTTTTCAAAATGGCCTCGTCAAATGTTACCCAATAGGCCTGTTTCCTCTTCCTTTTGCAGAAAACTCAACACTTGCCCATTATAAAGCTTATTTTTAGTAAATCAGTAAAATAAATCGAGTTTTTGCACGATGGATCACCTTGTACAGGCCTTTGATATTGTCCTCTCCGAAGACGCTGCTCAGGGTCTGGTACACCCCGTTGGCCGCCCGCCTGAAGCTGTTGCTGGGCTGGTTTCTGCTGCTCCTCGCCGCTTCGGAGGCGCAGAGGACGGACGCCAAAAGCAGCAGGGAAACGGCGAAGAACCAGGACCTTCTCATGGCGACGGGCGGAGAGGATGTGGAGGCCGAAATGTGGAGCAGGAAAACGGGGTAAGCAGCGAAGAGGGACGCGGTCTGCCGTGGAGGATGGACCGGACCAACGCGGAGACTGGGGGAGCCTGCGCGGAGTTCAGGGACGGCACGGAAATGTTTAATGTATTGAAGAAACATGTTAAATAAAGATATTTATAAAAACTATGGGTTTCAACTTCTTGTTTATAGTGCCACTTTGAGAACAATTATGATAATTTGTTTTGAAAGGTTTGTGGCTATGGCTTTACTTTTCATCATTCTTAAACTTATGGATAATTAAAATAAACAGCATATATATAAATAAATTACATCTGCTCCAGTCCAGTCGTGCTGCTTGTGTTCATTTTACACATCTGTACAAATATTGGTGCATAAATATATTAGTTTATTTTAATAATCTCTCCATCAGATGACTCATCTCTAAATATCCAATAAACCCTAAACGCATCAGCGGTCATAAAAAGATCTCTGCTGCCATCTGCTGGACAATAAGGGAAACACATCACATAGACGATATACATAATAGTTTATTTTATTTGATTTTATTTTAATATCTATTTGATCATAGCTATCAACAAAAATGTATATGGAAAAAAATAGGTAGTAATAAAAGCATACAGCATGATAGTTGTGTTAGGTATAAAGATCGCGATAAATACATAAATGGTGTCTTTAATATATCATAACTAAATAGCATAAATTGTCCGGGTAGAAAAAATAATAGACATTGTACAGTGTTTACGTATTTATTTACACATAGCTTGTCCTAGTCCACAGACTATAATATTTACAAAATATATTCCTGCCATAAGCAAATGCGACACGAAACTTTTTGTTATGGGGGGACTGTGGTGTCGGTTTTACGTGTTTTGAGGCTACTTCTCTTGTTATTTCAGGTATACACCAGTAAAATTTAAACATTAAACAGAGAAAAGTGGGACTCAGGAGAGGCGTAACGTGAGGAACCGCACTTGGTATCCAGGCAACGACGCACACGACTTGAGGCGGTGAAGAGGGAGAGTTTTTTCCTCGGGGCTAAACTTTCATTGAAACAGAACTCGATGCAGTTTAATAAAAATACCGTATTATAGTTTTAATATTTCGCACATAGCCTGACTGTGAGATGTACTCACGAGCTCCACGAGTGACTTTGGTGACGCACAGCAGCACGTCCCCCGCAGTTGGCCCTGGGTCCTACGAGGTCTCACAGTTTCACTTTCCAGTGGCGGGTAAGAATATGTTTGTAAGGTTTATTAATAATTATTTTTCTTTCTTTTTTATTTTCTTTTTTTTTTGTAAATATCTTTGTTTGTTCACGTGAAACTTGAAGAACTATATATTTCCTGTATGCAGCTTTTGTTTTGAAAGTTACTTCCGTGATGTTCCTCCTAAGAAAACTTAATAAAAATAATAAATAAATTATAATAATGAATACATCCATCCATCCATACATACATAATACATATCATTTGTTTGTTAGGTTTCTGGACACTCAAAGTCACTTTTCAACAGCATAAATAACTTAAATACTATTAAAACATACAGTTAAAGTGGGGCAGTATTTAATTAGTTGAATATAGTATTGTTTTTTGGTATTGTGTTTGGTATTTAGTATTAATGTAATATTTAGTATAAATTAATTGATTGTATTTAATTGACATCCTACAGACCCATGTAGCATGTTTTGAGTTTAGTTATTAAATTAGCTAAATATATAAAACTGTATAAAAATTTTAAGTTTCTGATCAATCAAAATTGTGTCAGGAATTCCTAAAATTCCTGACAAGAATGTTGTCAGGAATGGTGTCAACACGAAGGTGACGTCACCAGGTCAATTTACAGGTTAGACCTGTGGAGAGGCGGCCTCCCCCTCAGCTTTTTAAGGTATCTCTGAGCAATACAATAATAGTGCTTCAGTGGTGGTTCAGGGACATTCCAGCCATATCTCCATGGCAAAAGGAAGGGTCAGGTTCTCCACCAGAAAAGTTACACGGTGCACCTGCTTCTTCTCTGGTCGGGTATAACGGCTGCTGCTGGTCTGATGTTGTGTGTTCAGAGGGCTTCGCTCCGTTCCTGTCTCTGAGCAGCAGACACACCTCAGCCCCACAGCCCAACAGCCTGAGCCTCCCTGGGCCCGGCCAGTACGACTCCTCCCCCGTGCAGGTAACCACCACATCACAGTCCTGTACTGCATCCTGCTTTGTCATCAAATATATAAAAGAGAAATTCATAAATGTTTAACCACGATGATAAAAACACTCTTTAGACAGCAGATGTGATTTTCATTATTAAATGGTTGTACTTTCTTTTCTGTTCCCATGTGCGCTTATACTTGTTCTGATACAGCTCCAGATTATTCTAAAACTATTAAGGAAAGGTTCATTTCTGTCCTGTGAATGTGTGTATTTAATATCGATACCTGCTCACATGAGTATCTACTTTTGATACTAGTTTTAGTGTCATTTTGAGCCCTCCGTGCCTCTGGTCTCTCCTCAGGTGAACATCCATGGAGGCAGAAGTTTGCAGAATCGCTCTGAGCGCTTCGTGGAGCCCGTGTCCGACGTGCCCGGTCCAGGCTCGTACCAGGTCGTACCCGCCCCAGGGCAGAGGAGGAGCGAGGGGCTGGCCAAACAGTCACCACGCAAAGGGGTAAGAATCTAACCATCTGGCTGCACTTGTATTGTGTCCACATGGTCAACATGATGTAGGAGAGAGAGCAGCGTGTGACTAAAACACACAGCGGACATAGTTAACCTGCTAGACGCCATGTTCCAAATCTAAAAAAGGAAGTGTTCCTGGGGGCACTTCCGGCTTCCTCGACTACATTAGAATACTGTTGGCCCTCTCGCTGTAACTGCATCATTGAGCCTTGTTATTTTGGTCCTGCTCTACATGACCCTGGTGTTGTTATTTGCCTCTTTTTTACATTTAAATAAATTCTTGTCTTTGTACGGAGCCTGATGAGCTTCATTTGACTGGAGTCGAACGCTGTGGGTGACGTCACACCCCCTTAGTTCATTTTTTATACAGCCTGTGCGCAAGACACAGCAGGAAATAATATGATCTTGGACAGTGAAGTGTAATAATACATGTGTGGGTAGTGCCTAAGCCCCATTGAAAACTCATATTAAAGTGCGATTGACAGATTTTTGTGATTCCCTAATTGCTTCTTCATTGATAATTGATTCTCCAAATCTTTAAAGAAAAGTTGAAAAATGTGTTTAAAATTACAGGAAGTAATTACAGGAAGCACGTGCATTGCCTTGAGTCTGACGATACATATCATACAATACATACATGATACGCACGTCACGATTCGATATATCCCGATACTAAAAGGTACAGACAGGATATATTGCAATTTATAAATACACAATTGTATGAAATATAATTTATAAAAATGCCTAGATCATCAGAACAGTGAATGTAACTTATTTCATATTTATATATTTGTAAAGAGACAGCACATTAATCAATATTTAAAATGTAAAGATGTAAAGATTATAGCAGCGTGGCTCATTTCCATCTTCAGTCTGTCGGCAGCTTTATGTGAAACCATCTCCACGACAGAGAAAAGTGCAGCAACAATCACACAAAAGTACATAACACCAACACACACACTGAATACAGTTCATTTCAGACAGAAAGTCAAGAGTTAAAAAGTGAAACCAACAATCCCTAACTAATGAATTTTGGTGATTTTATTTAAAAATTTAATTCAGATGCAATTTGAATTTATCTTAGAATTGTGCAATGAAGTATCACAATATATCACTGAATTCTAACCAAAAATGTATCAACCTTTTACACTTTGCATTTATATAAAGAAATACGTTTTTTCTGATATTTTAAACATGATTTCGACAAAATAAAGGTGTTTTCTTACATTTGTACTTGTGACATAATTTCTGTGTACATTAGTGGAGTATTTCTTGGTAACAGTTATGAATTCCCTAGTGTGATATCACAATTTCCAACAAGAAAGTAAAATTATAACCCTAAAAATTCCCAAATTGTGAAAACGAGCGTGAATGTTGTGCAAAAATCTTAACTGTAATGTTTTTAACTGTGTCAAACGAGGAGTCCAACCTGTCACAGGGACTTTAAAATGGAAGAGCATTTGGCATAAAATCGGCATTGTATCCACTGTAGTCAAGTGAAATATAAAGATATCAGGATGTGTGAGTCTTACCTCACACAAAACAACAAAGGATTTATTGTGCGTCCTGTTATAAGTCTGATCCTCTGCTCTGCGCTAAAAACGAAACCATAAATCACAAAATCAGAACGTCAAACCTGTGAATCTGCGAATAGAAGGTGTTTAATCCCTCCTGCAGGCACTTTTCACACCGATAAATAAAACTTTCTCAAACCCGCCTCAGCAAACAAGAGCGGTGAGTTTAAGAATAGCCTCTTTTTCAAACCTTCATGTTCCAGTTGCACGTGTTGTACTGAGCTGTTTGTGTGGATGTGTGTGGAGCGGTAATGAGACTCTGAGCCTCCTTCTGTGTGTGGATTCAGCACCATCTGTTTATTAGAGAATGTTACAGAAATATGTGGGCTACAAGAATCACAACACGGGTGTGAAGACGAGCCCGGGCCCTCCTCCAAAAGTGTGATTTTATTATTAGAAAACGCATAAGGCCTGAAGCGAAAGGGAAGTTTACGCAGAAGAAAACAGATTCTATTAGAGATCATCAAGTTAGTGCTAAGATGATAGTGAGAAGAAACACCGCATTTTTTAAAAGGATTTGCAATTGTTGACACCCTGACCAGCTAACGACAGCTAAATGTATCATCTTTAATTCAAATTTTAGCAACAAAAATGAAAGGACTAAATAAATAGCGCTGAAAAACATGGATACTGTGAGCTTGCATCTCCGCAAACCTGACACGTGCCTGCTTGTTTCTATGGAAATGTTGCTCCTTTGGCTGTAATATTGCACAGTACAGCAACTCCAAATTTGCAATATTTTCTAAAGTATATTATTTTTTGGTATTTTCATGGAATCATACAGGTGCACTACAAAAAAGTTTGGCCAAAATGTAAGATATAAACACTTAAATCTATCAAAAAATGACTTAAAACTAGTTAAATTATCAATCCACGACACAAGATCATTTTACTTGACAAGTTCTCTTCAAATAAACTCCCTCTAGACTAGAATGAATCAGTCTCAGAACTAGTAAGTAGAGAATAAATCTGAAAACAAAATGAATAACCTGATATAAGTTTTTAAATCTTGACATGTGACATGTCATCTGCACAAAGTAACTATTTAATTTAGCATCTAAATTAGTGTTGCTTATTATTTTTGTTAATTTTTCTGATTAAATTGTCACAGTTTTTAACCTGTTAATTTCGACATGAATGTATGTTAAAACGTCGTAATATGTTCCAGTATGGAGCAGGTCTAATAGAATCCTCCCCTGTTCTCTTGGTGGGCTTTGTGAATGCACAGGATGTCTTAAAAAATTTGACATTTTGCGAATAATTCTGACAGTTTTTGTTGAAATAACCTCAAATTTTCACAGAATGTATAGAAAACGATCAATTTAGTGTTTTGTTTTTGTTCTGTTTTCAGGTTGAGCCGTTCCCCCCAAAGAGAAGTCATTTTCCGTCTTGAAATCTGCTGCACACAGTCACCTAAGCCTGTGCAGCCTTCAATTCAAAATTTGGAAATACTTCACTAACTAACAAACAAATCAGGTCAACACAAAATTCTTGACGTTTTCGCTTGTCATTTGCTCTTAAACCCTGAATGAGATGCAGACAGTAGAGCTTCATTTCCAATCCTTTCTTCAGGATACGCAAAATGACTTCTCTTTGGGAGTGAACATCTCAACCTGAAAACAGAACAAAAATACAACATTTAATACAAAATGTTGATCTTTCTCTATACATTCTGTGAAAATTTGAGGTTATTTCAACACATTATTGGCCTGTGAAATGTACCGTGTATTTATCGTGAGGACTTTTTATTTCAGTATTATCATTTAGCGTTTATATTTTGATGAACAATACTTCATACTTCAAAATATGTGAAGGTGACAGGCCTAGACGTGACTCTAAAGAACATATTATATGTGTTGTTCCTGCAGACTAAGACTCTGTGCGTCTCTGGGGTTCCCGACATTCCCTCCATCCCGTCTCCGGGTCAGGCCTTTGGGTACGAGGAGGACGGAGAGGGGGGTCTGGTCCGGCAGCAGGCCCCTCCGCGAGACAGCACCCTGGGGCCCGCCTACTACAGGCCTGTGGAGGTGAGCGCACAGGAAGAACACATGTAGTGGGTTTATTGTGTTTTCTGTGGGAAATATTTATCCCTGTTTGTTTGTTCATGTCTCTGTAGGTTTTAAAACGTCTTCTTACCCCTTTTGAGCACCGTGGACTCGATAGCTTGTTACTGTTTGTTATATTGGAGCTACAGATAATTTTTATTAACACAAAATCTCCAATTCAAATCCGGACAAGACCCCAGATGCTGTGGCTATGTAATAAAATCAGAGGAGGACACAGCAACAGCAATGTAGGAAGGTGTAGAGAGCGAGAGAGAGATGGAGGTGGCAGAAGAAGGAGAGAGAGAGATGGTGGTGGCAGGAGAAGTAGAGAGAGAGATGGCGGTGGCAGAA
>KN489400.1:6587-19281 GCA_000787155.1 Scartelaos histophorus
TTTCTTTCTCTCTCCCCTCTCCTCCCTTTCTATCCTTGTCTCTCTCTCTCTCTTTCTCTTCCCCCCTCCTCTCTCTCCCTCCCGTCTCTCTCTCCCTCTCTCTTCCTCTCACACCTCCTAAATCTTTCTCTCACTCCTGTCTCTCTCTCTCTTTCTCTCCCCTCTTTGTCTCTCTGTCCCTCCCTTCATCCCTCTCTATTCTTCAGTCTCTCTCCCACTTCATCCTTCTGTCTCTTTCTCCCCTCCTTTTTTCTCGGTTTGTCTCTCTCTTTCTCTCTCTGTCTCTCTCTCTTCTTGCCCTCCTCGTTTCCCTCCCTCTCTCATAATATTTACCACCTTTTTTCTCAGTTCATCCCTTCCTCTCTCTCTCTCTCTCTCTCTGTCTCTCTCTCTTCTTGCCCTCCTCGTTTCCCTCCCTCTCTCATAATATTTACCTCCTTTTTTCTCAGTTCATCCCTTCCTCTCTCTCTCTCTCTCTCTCTGTCTCTCTCTCTTCTTGCCCTCCTCGTTTCCCTCCCTCTCTCATAATATTTACCTTCCCCGGGGCACTACTTGTCTGCTCCTGTTTCTTTCTTTCTTTCTTTCTTTCTCTCCGCACGCTTCAGCAAATAAAAACATAACCTCTGGGGCCAAGATGGAGGGATTTTTAGAAAGAAGGACTCTGGGTCACGACGGAGCTCCATTTGAACCTGATCCCACAGAGACGACGTTAACAGATGATAAAACACTATTTCAAAGGAGGGAATTTAAAAAGCTGTGGGTGACATTCTGGTGACTTCAGAAAGGTGAAAACACTTTACACTCTGAAATGACAGTTTTATGAGGGCACAATTTCAAAAACTTCCCATAAAAAACACAGAAATTTTGAACAATTTGTCAAACTAATTAAGGATCCAATATTAATCCATGTAAAAACCTCCTCAAAATCCCTGGAGTTGTGTTTTGTTTCATTCACACATTGATTAACCATTTAGTATTAGTCTGTCTACATCTCCAAAGCTCAAAATGCTCTGTTTCACCTTATGATGTCATAACGTGGTAGTTTTTTCAAGTTAACAGCTGCTTTTACGCTTAGTTCAGTCGATATTTCCACGTTTAAAATGATCTAAATGATTCTAGTGAAGGTGTATGGAGTTTAAAACACACTAAGATGCAGTATGTAACTTTTATTGTGTCGTATCACATGGGAGTTAACTAATCTAACACCATGGAGAGAACTTGACCACGGTACAGGTCAGATCTGTGGACAGGAGACCCCCCTCAGTCAAGAATGCATGATTTTCTATGTACTTTTTGAGCAATAAAAACTTTTCATTACCGTATTTTTTGGACTATAAGGCACATTTAAAATCATGACATTTTCTCATAAATCAACAGTGGCCTTATAATCCAGTGGCCTTATGTGTGACCTTTGGTTGTGTTTAACCTCCAACCGATTTGATGTTGTCCACATTAGTCTAATAACGTATTAGTGGGCGAGTCAGGAGGAGTAATATGTTGGCCACATATAGGGCGACTGTGCAACATACCGGTAGTTCTGCCGTGTGCTGTACAAGGACCCAAAATGCACCTGTTAAGAGACATGCACCATGCAGATTTCAGGTTTTGTATTTTTGTGTTAAAACTGAATAATGTTGAGAGGGATCCGGGCATGTTTGATGCCCAAATCACCAACTGTTAAACTTGTATTTTTGTGTTAGCTACAACTGAGAGTTATTGTAAATGACCTGAATAAAGTTCCATTTATCCGACACACGTTTTGTTTCTCTTATTTGATACTGCGCCTTATAATCCAGTGCGCTTTATAACCCCAAAAATACGGTACACAAATAAGCATAATGCCTTACAGTGGAACATTCCAGGTGTCATCTCCGTGGTTCACCTTTCTGACATTTTTCTACATATTTAAACCTCCTTTTATACAGACAACTATATGTTTAAATAGGGTTTAAACTTGATTTAGGTTAGATTAGTGGATTTGTCTGGGATTTTTCCTGGTTTAGATTTGGATTAATCCAGATTCTGTCCTGTGTAGCTGCATTTTTATCATTTATTAAATGTATAGACTCATATGCATAGTTTTTATAGAATGTTGCTCAAAGCTTCCTGTTTTTTAATGTCTAACAATGATCTTCAGACTATTTTATGGTATTGAAATCTGCTACACCCATTTTTGGAAGGTTAGACTTAAAGTTCACTTTGTAACCTTTTATTATATTTTATTATAGAGAATATACTTGAAATGACTTGCTACTACCTGACTTTGCATAACAACAATCACAGTATTACCCAATTTTAAATCACTTTTGTCACTACGCCCAGTCCAGGTTTAGATTTGGCCCGAGTCTAAATTTAGTCCTGGATTAGATCTGATTTAGTAAGTAATCCACTGTGGTTTTGTAGACTTGTTTAAGCAATAGAATAAATACATTTTGTGATTTTAACAGATCCATATTGCACAATTTTTTGATCTACTTTGTTTTATAATGTTGTTTCCTCGTCAAAAACAGACCTGGAGTTGTGTCTTGGTTCATTCACACACGTTTAACACACAAACCTTAACATTTAGTTCTTATCTCAAACTAAAACACTCATTCACTAATTTCAGCCCTGGAATCTCTGCCGAAAAAAACCTAAAAAGTAGCTGTTAACTTGACTAACTCATGACAACACAAGTATTTTAGCATCACTTAAAGCTCATAAGAGTCATTTTTGCGTATTCATTTAAAAAGCAATCTTTATTTGCTGATAAAAGTGAACCATATTTGAACATGCCCACGCAAATGACTCCCTCCTGTCCTCTGACATCACCGTAACACGCCGTACTCAGGGTTTTCACATATTTGGGTGTTGCAAATTACTCAGCCAGAGTTAGAGTAATCCATCCGAGACAATGGTGAGTGAACGGGCGGTGCGGGAAAAGGGGCATTTTTCCTTCCTAATATGGAAGCGCTGCTGAATGGAGTCTATAAGAAACAATGATGTGCTCTGTTTGCATTGTTATTACAGTCACAAGCAATAAACAGCTACTTCTTATTTTGAGTTTGCATGAATTATATCACAAGAAGAAAATTATAGTTGTCACAATTTCAAACCTGATGTAGAGAATTTTTATGATTTTGAATTTTTTTTTATTTTGATTTTTTTATATGTAATTATCCAAAATTATAATAAACCATTATGACGATATGGCCTAGTTCTGCTTTAGATCAAGACTATTCAAAAACTATTCATATACCTTCAATATTTAGTATTATTGGTAGTATCTGAGTATATATATATTTTAAGTCTCGTCTATTTTTATTCTCTGGCTTTTAACACTTTAAGCTAGGACCTTCTGTGTGTTTTTTTTGTTTTGTTTTTTTAATCTTTTGCTTGTATTTCTAATCTTTGTTGTGCGTTTATTTTATTTTATTGGTCTTATTGTTTTGAGGCTAATATGATCAAACCTGAGCACTTATTTTATTTTATCATTATTCTATTACTGTATTTTTTTGTGTGTGTATTTGTGCAGCACTTTGGAATTATGAAATGTACTATATAAATAAAGTGGATTGGATATATTTGCGTTAAAATGTTGGTTTATGATGGACAAATCCTACCCAGCGCACAAATACACACACTATTTCATTTTCTTAAACCAGTGAGCACTTTTTATACGCATTTTGAATTCCCTATCCACATTTTGAGGTTGTTACTTCACAGACACTCACTAATTCATGTAAAAACAGAGGACGTCTTGACCATAATACAACGATACTTAAAGGTCCTATACATACATTATGTCAAATTGATTCTTGTGCGTTTTTAATCACGTTATAATGTCATCTCCTCCAAAAGTTGTGTTTTGTTTGCTTCAGTTTAGAAGAGATTGGACATTCCAGGGTTGAAATTATCTAAATTATTCTATGTCATGGATTAATCTGTCCTCGTTCTGTTAGATCAGTAGTTTCCTTCTGCCAGTAGCTTTGGTCTACAGATTTACAACCTTATTGGCAGTGGATTCGTCCTGGTCATCTATGCCTGTCCGTCCATGGGAGTGGATCTCTCCTTCACTGTGGTTCTCCTCGAGGTTTCTCGGTTTTTTTCCCACTGGGTTTTTTTCCCGAGTTTTTCCTTGCTGAAGAAGGAGGGTCTAAGGACAGGAGATGCTGGGACAATTATCCATTTGCCTGCTTGTTGTTGGACATTCTGTATTTCTGAATTATTAATTAATTATTATTATTTTTCTTATTCAGCTTCATTCTCTGACATCTCTGTTTGCTAAATTAACAATTTTGTGAAACCCGCAGAGATAAAATACATTGAATTGAATTGTAAAGAACTTAAAAATAGAATGGCTAAGTGTCTAAGTAAGTAACATGGATCAGAAAATGGCGTAATATCGGCCTTTTAATACTTTAATAGTTTGGATGCAACTGCTGGCTTATCATTAAACTACTGCAGCTCACAAACACTCAAGTAAATGACACAGCAATATAAAAAAGCCCTTCATATCTCGCTCTAACGCTGAGCAACTTCCTGTTAAGTATGAGTCCACAGTGACTAGACAGAATGACACAAATTGCTAAATGTCGTAATCAGCATGAGCCCAGTTAAGCTTATTTCCTTTAAGTCTATCTCCAAAACTCTGTAGGAGATCGGGTCCAGACTGTTGCCACACTAAGGGCTGTTTAGGTTTTATTAGTGTAGCAATGACTTCCCGCTGCGTGAGGTAAGAACCCAATCGCAAAAGTAATTGAGTGTGTAAAGTTAATACTTGAGTTCCTATTAGTATTAGCAGCAGTTAAGTGGTGCAGACATCAAGAGTAAATTATATCACTGGAGAAAAACACACACCAGCAGATACCGAAACACGAATCATCAAAAATATAACTTTGCTAATGGACTGGAGACAATGGAGGAGTCTTTTGTACATGGGTTCGTGTACCGTTTGTTCTTTTTCGTTTCAATTAAGAACGAAAAAATAAAAGAAATGGGACAAAGGTTTATTATTTCATTATTCTGTTTTGGTGTCAAACAAAAAAGCAGATTTCAACCTGGTCCGTGAACCGTTTTTTCTTTTGTTTGACGCCAAAACAGAATGAAATAAACTGGTTTTCCTTTTTCTTTTCATTCTTAGTTGAAATTCAAAAGAACAAATACTATATGGACCTACATAGTAAAAGTAATATAATAGTAAAATATCACAAATTAGCATCTGTATTCTACTATAATGGTGACTCTACCTAATCAATAAACACATACAAACTTCTATGTAGCACAAATTACTTAAAAATATTTCTGCAGCTGTTGGTAATATAAAGTCGACTGTTTTATCTACAGTAAAACATCCTTCACTGTGCTGAAAAAAATAAAATAAATATAAGGGGGTAGTAAAATATATTAAATCAACTGGGCTAATTTTTACACTGGAATAACATTATAACATTAACTCCATTCAATTTTGGTGATGATTTGCGTCCGGATCTGGATTCTGGATCTGGATCTGGATATAAAATCTTAGTGAGATTTCTCGGAAACTACAAGCTGGATCTTCATGAAATTTTCACCTGAGGTAGATCTTGGTCCAGGGACAAATCCAGTAAATTTTGGTGATGATCTGGTTTGCAGTGCACTGTGTTTCTTAGATGCAGTGGGTTTTTCCCAAACATTGTGCTGACCTCAGCACTTTCTGAATGTGCAGTGGATTTTGTATTTCACTTTTTAGGTGCGGTGGGTTTATCCAAAACATTGTCTTGACATCAGTACTTCATCAGCTTGCAGAGTATTGTGCTTTTAGATGCAGTTGGTTCTTCAACATCATGCTGACATAAGCACTTTGTGAATTTACAGTGTATTCTCTCTCTCTCTCTCAGAAAATATCTCCCACTTGAAAAATATCTGGCTTCTGTGTCCAATTCATCCCTTGGCGGAGTCAGAAATCTCAGATTGCTCTTGTTTTAACATCAGTAAATACTAGACATATATTTACCTAGTTATTGCAAATAATTATGACAATATTTTATATATTTGACTTAATTTATTTACATAAATATGACTCCTAACTTTACAGAAACTGAGTAACCGTTACTCAGTAAATTCATGACTGTTAATCGTGGTGTTAAGTACATTTTACTTAATACTGACAGGTAAATTGTACCTGATATTACAGCAGTAAAATGTACTTAAAACGTGCTGGTGTAAATAGTTTTTTCAAGTAATTTGTTTTCCAGTGTAAAGATTTTAATGGTGCAATATGTAACTTTCATGCCGCCTTGTTTTCCGTTGAATAATCCACAGTATTAAACTTTTCTATCTCCATGGAGACAAGCGGGTGAAGTTACCAGGGAAACTTACAGGACAGATCTGTGAATGGACAAGCCCTCTCACAGTAAGAATGTACCAGTGTGTTGCTCAAGGACTTTTTAGTTATTAAAACTCCAGTAAGTGATGAAGATCAAGATAGACCGATACAAAGAAAATTTCCATGCAGACAACCTTTAAGAATGTCCACAAAAGTTACCGTACAAAATCACTTAAAACTTTAACTCAGCTTGCTTTAGGTGACAACACAGCTTATAATAGGCTAGTTTACGAGTCAGATCTATGGACAGGCGAGCTCAATCTCTGTAAGAATGCATATTGACAAACTGGTAGCAGATCCTCCAACAGAAAAATGCCACAAAATCACCTATAACTCACCTCCACTCACACTGTTTTAGGTGAAATAAGAGGGACAATACAGGCAAATACCAGAACCGTAATCCTGCAAAGCCACGTCCCGATGTGTGCTCTGATTAGTCGGGCTTAGCAACAGTAAGAATGTAAACGCGAGAGGTGTTTGCAGATGTGAGTGTTAAGATCTGACTCAGCTCAGGCTCCAAACGGATAAAGGCAGGAAAAATCGAGCCCTCCAGAGCACTGAAAGATTTAGCGGTACTGGGAATGGGGAGTGAATGGGGAGTATTTGGATTGAGAGGGATTTAATGATCATTTTGTTTACGTGTACCAGATCCAGCAGGATTATTGCAAAATTGAACACATAATGAGTCGCTATTTATAAGAACTACCAGTACACAGAAAAGGAACGGGGTATTAAAGGGGCTAATGTGATGTTATTTTCTGATTTCTATGTTATAATGTTGTTTCCTCATCACAAACATACCTGGATTTGTGTGGGTTTTGTTTCATTCACGATGTTTAACACACAAATCCTGAGAAGGCAACAATATTATAACAAAGCTTGAAACACGTTTTGTCAAGTTTAGGCAATATAGGAGAAATAAGTAATCACATTTAGGAATCTACACAGCAAAAAGTGGAGTGTTAAAATTGACTCTCACCATCAGTTTTAACATTTCCTCAGGGTTTATATGAGTCCAATCTGTTCTAGAGTTAATTTAACGTTTTTGGAAATGTTAATGAAGTAACACTCGACCAAAGTTCCTGTTTAACCCCAAAATCAAGAGTTATTATTGAGTTTTGGGAGTGAATGGATAACACTTTGTAGGGTTATTCTGATTTAGCTAAACAACACACCGAGATGTTTCATTTTTACGCTTAGTTTAGTTCATTTAAGGATGAAACGATGTACAAAACTGGTTCAAAGAGGTCTTCTCTGGGAGGTGTGAAGTGCCAAATTAACACTAGAGGACATTGAATTAACTTCAACCATATCAACTCTGGCAAATAACACCCACTAGAACCCCCAATTATCCTTCAAGTACCGTATTTTTTGGACTATAAGGCGCATCTAAAATCATTACATTTTCTCAAAAATTCACAGTGGCCTTATAATCCAGTGGCCTTATGTATGAACTTTGGTTGTGTTTAACCTCCAACCGATTTGATGTTGTCCACATTAGTCTAATAACGTATTAGTGGGCGAGTCAGGAGGAGTAATATGTTGGCCACATATAGGGCGACTGTGCAACATACCGGTAGTTCTGCCGTGTGCTGTACAAGGACCCAAAATGCACCTGTTAAGAGACATGCACCATGCAGATTTCAGGTTTTGTATTTTTGTGTTAAAACTGAACAATGTTGAGAGGGATCCGGGCATGTTTGATGCCCAAATCACCAACTGTTAAACTTGTATTTTTGTGTTAGCTACAACAGAGTTATTGTAAATGACCTGGATAAAGTTCGATTTATCCGACACACGTTTTGTTTCTCTTATTGTGCCTTATAATCCGATGCTCCTTATGTGTGGACAATGACACAACTGACATATTATTTGATACTGCGCCTTATAATCCAGTGCACTTTATAGCCCGAAAATACGGTAGTTAAAATAACACTTTCTGAAATATTTTACCCTGAAATGTACCCTCCAGTTTTTGCTGTGTACTTATAGGCGTGTAATGCAACCTTAGGCCTTCTCTTGACTCACCCGAGCACAGCTCCCCCTTGTAGCGGAGGCAGTTGAACTCGTCGCACTCGCAGTATTTCCCCCACACCTGCCCGGCTTCATTGGAGTGACAGGCGCACTGGCCGCACAGACAGTCCCCCCTCCCGCTGCACATGGGGCCTCCGGTTTCGGGGATGCAGTTGGCGTCGTCCGAGGGGCTGTAGTCCTCCACCGAGCACTCGCAGTGGGGTCCCAGTCGGCCATGGTTACACTTGCAAACGCCACATTCGAACGTGCCGTTGCCCTGACTGCAGAGGGCGCTGTCCGGCTGGGCGCTGGCTTCGCATTCACAGTTACAGGCAAAGTCCATGGTGATCTCCAACGAGTCTTTAAAGCCCAGAGGTTTGATTTTAAAGGTGCGGCTTTTCTCTTTGGGGCATCCACGCAACTGGGCCTCCACGCTGAAAGAAACCTGCAAAACACGACACGTTTAAGTCATATTAAGAAATTTTAGACACAACGAAACCCAGGCACTCCAAATAAGCAAAAATTGTAAAAATCCTTGCGCGTTTTTGACTTCTTTAGCGTGCACGGATCGTAACGCCTGCAGCAAACAGCCACATTTTAGTTTTTTTAAGAAATATTATAAGAACATTTTCAAAAACATGATTGGATATTTTTCAAACGTTTTTCACATAGAAGCTGCAAGTTACTGAAGCCACTATACAGCTCATCACTGACCAATTATTTTTACCACAGACATTTAAAAAAAAGAGTTCAAAGAGTTCAAAGACATCTCATAGTTTCATAGTTGCCAAAAAGCACATTAAAATCCAAGATCTAGAAAACGTTTTAATAACTTAGCAGTTTATAAAGTTTCAGAAACAGACTTTAAATAAAATTATAGGTCTTGGGTCATTAGTTACCAAGCATTCGAACTTTTAATACATTTTTTTTGGGAAAGTCTGTGGCAAAAATGAATTTCCACTGGACAGTCGCTGTTGAGCTCCATAAGCATCAGGCTGGTGACAACTGCTTTTCTATCTGAGCTACTGTTGTGGTCAAAAGTTGTGGTCAAAAGTAGCGGTCAGTCTGCCTCAAGGGTATTTTTCCATTACTGCTTGGTTTAACTGAGATGTGAATGAATCATGGAACATTTTTGAAGCTAGTGTGTAATGTGTAATAAAGATCTAAGCAATAATTTGTATATTTAAAGTGTAGAGAGTATTGATCCACACCTGGAGAAATGAGAGATAACACTGTCTAATATACTAGCAGATAAAGCAGCAATAAACTTTTCTGGTGGTGGGTTCTGCTGTGGGCTTGAATTTGCATTTAATTTCATGTACATCTATGAAACATGCAGCTACAGGTCAGATCTGTGGAGAGGCGCCCCCCCTAACAGCAAGAATACATGCTTTTTAAAGTATTTTTTAGCAATAAAGAGAAAAAAACCCTTGAGTTTACAGTAATACTACAAAATGGATCATTCAGGGCAAAATAATATGACATTTATATCACATTTTGGTCTATAAATTGGTGGAATAAGACAATTTACTGACCGATGTTGACCTCAAAGCAGCTCATATCATTGACATTTTTACAAAACACAGTTACAAAACAAACTTAGGTAATATTTAACCATATATAAATAGTTTAATCAACTGGCCTCGGCAGATACTGAAGGCCAAAGTATCGACATCAGAATTGGAAGAGAAAAAGCTGGATTGGTGCATTGTTAACATGAAGACAAGGAGTGCACAGGACAAGCAAAGAGGTAAAATAGAAACATGCACAGACAGAAACCATCACTTTTTAGCCCGAACTGGTGCTGCAGAATATTATAAGTGCGACTGAGTACTTACAGTGTCTCCTATTTTGAGTCCGGAGCAGGATCGGACCCCAGGAATGATCTCTCCGTTGAGGCAAGTGGCGTTAAAGGCCAAGTTCAACTCCTCTGGAACATCAACAAGATCCAGCTCCACCTTAGATCGGATTTTCTGAACAAGATACAACACAAAAGCAACAAATATATCAAAATTAGCTGGGGATGAATGGTCAGCCAAATATACGTTCAAGTAATAGAATGTAGATCTAGAACTGGGTCATTCGGACATCTACAGTGACTGAGGGATGAAATAAAAAATATAAAAAATGGTGATGATTGTTAGGGAGAGGGTTCACCACATGAGGCATTAGTGTTGGAAAAAAATTGGCAACCAAAATAGTTTAAGTGTTTTGAGTCTTTGAGAACTGGGTTTGGTTCATGGACTGTATATGGGTCAATGACATGACGTGTGTCCAGTTGCAATTTCTTCAGTTAAAAAGGTTCACATTTCATAACAATTCCCAACGTACCTGTAGTACCTCTGACCTCCATGGAAACAAATAATTTTTTTAGAAATCATGAGTTATTCTGCATGTTTTTTGTACTTAAAAGTGTTAAAATGTCATGTGGTGCGACCGTCCGTCCTTAACTGATGATTTTTAAACTTCTTTAAGACGACTCTAAATCTACTCAAATTAATTTTCTTTCTTTTTGGCATATTTTTAAGTGTTTTTAGTCCCACCTGAAATTTCAGCTTTCTTGAATCGGTATTTCCCCCATAATATTCAAACAAATATTGAAATATTGCCCGAACGTGTCCATTTTTTTCAAATATCATGTTTTCAAGTTTTAAAGTATCAATATCATGTTCATATGACTCAGAAAATTAACATATCAATATCGTTCATATGACTCAGAAAATTAACATTCCAACCATGTTTTAGAATATAAAACAATTTGAAGGTTATTCTCGGTCGCACCACATGACATTTGTTAAGGTACATGTACATAAACAGAAACACTAAAAATACTTAATATAAATGTCAAAGATTTAAGCAGAACTGACATTGTAAATATTTCAAAAAATTCAACATAAACTAAATTTTAAAATGTGCCTGTTACGTCATTGAGCCTTATATAAATGGACATATCCGGCTCCATCGACTCCAATCGACTTTAGATGGAAAAAAAAAACCCGTCACCCCTCTCTCTTTAAATGCTGCAGTGAGCCATCCTTTTGTTTTATTTCAGTTTTGTTTGTAATTAAATTCACTATTCCTAATTTCTACCTCCGTATTCACGCTATACCTGCTAGCACCATGAGCTTCATTTGACTGGAGTGGCAGCTACAGGTGAAGTCACACTCCCTAAGTCCACATATGGTTGGACTAGACATTTAAAATAAAAATAATGAAAATCCTGCTCATCATTTACCGCATATGCTTCCTGGATGAGTCCGATGACATTCCCCGAGTCGTGATCGAGCGTTCCCACGGTGGTTCCGGGAATCAGCTGACTGTACTCCTGAGAACCAGAGGAAGTCCCCACTTATTTATGTCTTTGTAAAGTCAAATAAACGATGGCTATGCTAATGTTGGAGGAGTTTGCTTACCTTGTACAGAGACACCACGTAACTAGTCACGGCAAAAATCAGATTAATATTGTTTTCAGATATTTTCTCCGTAATTTGAGCCAAAGACGGGTAATCCTGGAAAGACACAAGGAGGAAAGAGTTAAATTAACAAAAAAGCTTCTACAGTATCTCACTTTACATTTCAGATTAGACAAAATTAGGGCCTTAAAGGTGCATTGTGTAACTTTTTTGTACAGTATGGCATTAGACTTATTTCAATGGTTACAGGTCAAAGCTGTGGAGAGGCGAGCCCAATCATACAGTAACAATACATGCAATTGAAAAGCAGTTTAATCCCATACTGTGGAACATTCCGGGCAAAGCAATTACATCTCCATGGAGACTGGGCAGTGGCAGACTCTTATCATAAAAGTTACATAGGGTATCTTTAATCTGATCCATATTATAATGTTATTTCCTTATCAAAACGTACCTGGAAGTTGTGTTTTTGGGAATAATTTGGATAATTTCAGTCCTGGAATTGCCAATCTCTAAATTAAATGTAAAATGTATCTTAAAAACTACCACTTCATGACATCACAGGGTGGAACAGAGCTTTTTTAGATGAGGTAACAATATTATAACCTGACTTTACACTCACAAGAGTCACTTTTGTCTCATATAGGACCATTCATGAACAAAAAATATAATCTAATGCACAACTATTAATGTGCATTTATTCCATTTATCTCTTATTCACATTTAAGATTAGACAAAATTAGGGCCTTAAAGGTGCATTGCGTAACTTTTTTGTTGCGTCTGGAATTGTCTATAGTATGGGTTTAGACTTATTTCAATGGAGTTACAGGTCAAAGCTGTGGAGAGGGGAGCCCACTCACACAGTACCAATACACGCAATCGAAATGCAAGATAGAGCAGTTTAATCCCATACTGTGGAACA
>KN489402.1:0-34886 GCA_000787155.1 Scartelaos histophorus
CCCCAAAAATGGGGCCCTTGGGGCTACTTGTGTGTGCGTGCGTGCGCGTCATAGACTGTATAAAAAAGTGGACCAAGCGAGTGTGACGTCACTCATAGCGTTTAGCGCCGCTCAAATGAGGCTCATGATGCTAACGGTTACAGGTGCCAATCTGGAGCCAGGCTCTATGTTATGAATAGGATTTTTTTTGACTAAGAAAATAGCGTAAAAAAATTCAGGATCATGTAGAGCGGGTTAATAAGAACATTTTAAGACCAAGATGAAGAGGATCACTGCAGCAGTTACAGAGAGAAGAGCGACAAGATCCTAATGTAAGTCAATGGGAGCCAGAATCAGAAGGAGCCGGAAGAGCCTCCTGGAGCACTTCCTATTTGGCACGAGGCGGCTAGCGCGTTAGCTATGCCCATTTATATATACGGTCTATGGTTTACACACATTTAGCAGGTATATTGAAAGCTCAAAAAGCATAACGTGACGTGGCTCTCTCTGATTGGCTGCGTGCGTCACTGTTTAGTCCTGATTGGCTATTCACGCCAGCGAAAACATAAAATCGAAATCCAAAAATCGCCCCAATCTAATTACAATTGTAAATCTGACTCTTGAGGAGTCAGTGCCTCACCAGTCATGAACTTCACCGCACGTCACTGATCTGAACAGCGGCTCAGGTGGTTAAATTTGTAATATTTCTCCTCAGTTCACGCAGTTCTCAGGCTCTTTTTCACAACACTTGACCCAGGTCTCATTCACAAACATATATGAGTGTTGAATTCAACGATTCACACATGGTAAAGGATTCTGGCCCAAACTGTCACTTTGAATATAGAAACTCAAACGTAACAGCAAAAAGCAAATATTTAAGAGCATCCAAAATCTATCAACACCATGTATCAACAGTGAGAAAGGTCTCAGCAGTAAGTACAGAGTGTACAGACCAAATAGAAATATACATACCATGAGATGTGCAACTGTCTTGTTTGATTTTCAAGAACATATTATATATTACAGTACAAGTACAAGAGTATTTGTGTATTTTATGTTCTTTCAGTTTACAAATATTTTGGATCAAACACTGCAAAATCCTTTCTGCAGTGGGTAAACAAGCAGACAAAAAAGTTTTTCTAGTCCAAAAGTCATCAGTGTAATGTGTAAACTCAAATGCAAACTGCACTAAATCAGTGAATTTCTGTGGTCACTGAGAGAAGGACTAAAACTTCTGAACTGCTCTGTCAAATAAATGAAAGAGCACAGAAAACACATGAGGAGAGTTTAAGAGTTTTGATGGTAAAACTTGCTTTTGGGAGGTAGTTTAACAGTGCTGAACGAAAATCTGCATTTTGCTGAGTGTAAAAAAGTCTATTTAGGATTTTGTGTGAGCTGTTTTGCAAATATCAGTTTTCATGTAGATCAGAAAATATGGGCCCTTAAAGTAAAAAGTAATAACTCTAACACACGCCTGTACAAACTCACATTAAATTCACAAACAAACCTGATTGGTGGATGAACTCTACGCCGGCACTGAAGCCTCTGTGAGTCACACTGATGTCTGAACTGAACTGAAGGACCATGACACTGTGGTAGGAGATGACAGGAGGAGGAAGACTGGTCCCACAGAGCACAGCTGCAAGCACCATCAAAATACACTACAACAGTTTGCTTGTTTTCTTGTTTTAAGCATTTTGTCTATGTACCTATCTCATCTGTTCCCTCCACGTCGCTATAAACAATCAGAGAATCATACAGACATCTGCTGGACTCCTCCAACTCAAAATCTGTTAATCTGAGCTGAGAAAACAGTTATTGCCAATAGGAATTTATGACATGTCTGTATTTAGTTTTACCTTAATGATGTGGCCCTGTGGTGCGTAGACCACCCATCTGAACATGCAGGTGTTGGTGTAGTGCTGTGGGTATCCAGGGCTGTGGATGCTCGTCTCATTCTGCACCAGAACAACTGTGCCACACCCTAAACAAAAGTCAACTGAAATATTTGAGTTTTGTATTGATAATGCTGCAAATGTTTGCTACCATCCAAGCAATCGATCCAGAGTGAGTGAGGAGGACAGAGGCTGTTTCCTATTGGCTGTTTTCATCTGTGGGCGGGGTTTGAGGTTTGGATGAGGCTAATTCTGACCAATCAGATCGCTTCACTGCACCATTTCCTGTTTGTTACTAAATTAGATCAGTTCACTTTGGATCGATTGCTTCTGCCTTGGCATCTTGGATCATTCCTGCGAATTTTTTTTACTGCGAATTTTACACTCTGAATTTCGACTGTTGAATTCTCAAGAATGACTCAAAAATATCTGTGCTGAAGGTGAAATTTAAATTTTGAATTTGAAACACTTTGAAAATGAACACGTAAAATTTCAGCAATTAAAATTCAGTATAAAATAATTCAAACGTGTTTTTTCAAAGTTACAAAAATTCAAAGTGAGAAATTCATTGGCATTCAAAACCTGATGAAACAAATTATCTTCCATAGAAATTATCCACATGATTCTTGTGAAGTGAAGTGAAGAATGAAAAAAACTAACTCCAAGCATATTTTTAATGATGAAACTAAATTATACCATCAAACTGAAAATTGTGTAATATGGGCGCATTAAGTGCCAACCTGGGAAATGCTTTGCTCGAGCGACGCCAGGCGATCTCACTGCATGTACAATATCTGTGAGTCAGAGCCTGTATCTGTAATTCCCTATTCTTCAATACCCATGAGCACTATGGTAACACAGGCCTGCTGTGTGTCTTGTGCAGCTCATTATGTCTGTCATGGGACAATCACCTGCGCTCATCCCAAGAGTCAGTCGGCAATGTCTGTGTTTAGCTCTGTTTATACACATTATTCTGGATATATGCACTTTCTTCAAGCTTAAATGAGCCTGAAGAAGTGCAAGGGCCCATATTACGCTATTTTCTGATCATTATAATGTTGTTTCCTCATCAAAAATATATCCAGAATTGTGTTTTTTTCCCAAACATAAATCAGTCTGTTCCACCTTGTGATATCATGTGGTAATGTGGTAATACAGGAAGTGCTCAACTGTCCTTTTCACCCTCATCAGAATCATTTGGATCATTTCAGCCCTGGAATTTAAGCCCAGAGAAAGTGACCTGTTAACTTGAACCTATCCATTCATGACATCACAAGGTGGAACAGAACATTCTGACTCAAACATGTCTTTTACTTTGGGTATGTTTTTGAGGAAGAAACAAAATTATAACATGACTTAAAGCTCCCAAGAGTCACTTTTGAGTAATATAGGACCTTTAAAGTTAACAGTGGCATGTATTTTGTCAACTATCAAAGAAATATAAAAAAATCACCATGAGAACAAATTGAAATTGAATCACATGACAAAAGAATTCAGCATTGAAGTAGAGTCGACTGCTGTTTCTTACCAGGATCAGTGAATCTCTGAACAGCTCGGTACTTCATGGCAAATCCTGTCCCCACTACGCTAACATCAGAGGAGAAGAGCACTGTTGCATGATGGGAATTAACAAGCAATAATTGGCTAGGATAGACATTTCCACAAAATACGCCTGCAAAAGATTAAAAAAAATGTATATACTATATGGGAAAAACATACATTTAGTTACAGAATATTGAATACCTGCATTCAAATTTTGCAACATTTTCTGACACATTTTTTATTTTGTCATGCATTCATTTTTTTGTCTAATTAGAGACAAAAAAACGCACATGCACACACTGTAAGAGCTGTTTTTCTTTTCAGTTTCTTAATACTATGCAGCTCAAAGCCAAAATTGAGTGTTGAAGTATTGCAAAGTATTGTTTTTCCACCCAGAGAAAAAGTACCTGTATAATATTACAGGAATACAGTTCAGAATATATATTTCCGATACGTGTAATTACAGTTGTTAAATGTTTAGGCTACATTTTCAAAGCTGTGCTCAATGTCGGCCTATACTAGAACAATAATAATGCAGGAATCTAATGAATCACATGCAGATTCTCAAAGTTGTGTTTTTATACTTGTACTTTACACAGCCCAAAAGTGAAACTGTAACTCACCAACAGGTTTTTGAGGTCCTACAGACAGAGTAAGTCGATCATAGAGACAGTGCGAGTCATTCTCTAAATCCAAATGTTCAATCTCCAGTAAAATGCTGGACCCACGTGGGACACTTATGCTCCACACACACAGTCTATAAAACACACACATATAAAGTAATAAAGTACTGTACTCATTTTAAATATCTGTTCTTTACTTATGTGCATTAAGTTATTTTTTACTTTTATTTTATTACATTTGAGAGAAAGTATCTGTGCTTTCTACCAAACTACATGCTTGACTGAAAAGTACATAGTTTGAGCAAATGAAAATATACAAATAAAAACAGCTGGGAAAACGAACTGTTGAGTTGTTTCTACTGAACAAAATCCAGCACAAATCTTTATCAAAAATCATTACGTTTTAAGCTTCACTAAACCTCCAAATATGTGCAAAAATATTGTTTAAAATGTGTGCTTTAATACTCTAATAAATTAATACTTTAATTACTTAAGTAGAATTGTTCATGTGATAAATTAGTTTTTTTTCTCCCTTCATTATCTGTACTTTTATTTAAGTAACAAGATGGAGTACTTCTTCCAACACTGTATTGATCCTAGAAACACCTCAAAGTCCATAATGAATCAATTGTCTGTCACTCACTCGTTGTTGTCATAGTAACGGTGTTGGGGGGCGGGGTTCCGGATGACCCCCTGCGTGTCAATCACAGAGCCGTCCTGCACAGTGCACAGTCCTGGCACACACAGAGGACTGCTCACATCAAACAGGCATGCATGAAAAATAGATGAAAAACGGCTGTAATGAGAAGAAAAACCTCACTGGATAAAGGTCTCGCCAACTGCTTTGACTCAGCTGTGGGGAAAAACACACAAGATCATTTATTATTCAACTAAATGATTCAACGGCATGAACAAATACAGCATTTTGTCCAAGGTTTAAAAGCACTGCGCTTTTATAAGGGTGCATTGTGTAACTTTTCTGATAGAGAAAAGTTACAAATGCTTTTCTTCACAGAGATGTTACCGCTTTGTCTGGAAAGTTCACAGTGTGGCATCAAACCTTTCTATCTTCACCACCAAATCAGAAGAAGTTACAGGTCAGATCTGCTCACAGTCAGAATGGATGTTTTTCTAGGGATGTTTGAGATATAACATTTTCTTCTGCTTATCCGGGAAAGAAATTTTATTTTAAAAAGTTATAAAATCTGTAACTGAATTAATGTAGAAAAGGTAAAGGTAAAGGTAAAGGTAGAGCTGTTTAATGCCACACTTCAGAACATTCCAGGCAGAGCAACGACATCTCCATAGAAACAAGCAGGTGACAGACCACCAACCAAAAAGCTACATACTGCACCTTCAAGTTAATTGATTTGTCAAGATGCTATTTCTTACTTCTAATGCACTGCAAACCCAAACAATTAAGCAGTAATTGAAAAACCTGAGCTAAATGGTTGCCTCACTTTTTTTAAGTTTATAGTCTTAAATTTATGTAAATTTAAAAATATAACTAAGTGTCACATATTTTTTTATTGCGTAGTAGTTAATTAAAAATAATAATTTCACATTGCTTAAAAAATTATATATAAATCAAATGTTTTTACTACTAATTTCAAGAAATAATTAGTAAATAAATAAATACATAAATACATAAAAATAGTAACACTTAATTAAAACATTAAGGCAAAAAATAATTAAAAGTAATTAATTTAATGCCTAGAAAATCTGATAGATGCATGTAAAAATGTAAAATTATAATTAAGCAGCACCTAACATTTTTTAATTCAATGGAAATCATAATTTTTCACTAATTTGAGTGTTCGGGTTTACAGTGTATGTGGAAGACTTCAAAATATATAATATTGGGTTTAAAATGTGAATCGCTATGGCAACAGTCCTATTTTCTCCTATTATTCTGACACTCATGGATACAGTAAACTGTTGCCTTTACAATAGTAGTTACAAGAACTTGGACTGAAAAATCCATTCAAAGACGGACAGGAAGCTCGACTGAAGTGTGACTGAAAACCCTCAATACTGTTGTAGTAGAACAATGTAAGTTACTCTGTCCAGTAGCGTAAGGTAAGTACTAGAGTAAAAGTACAGTTCTTAGGTATCTGTACTTTACTTCAGTCAATTTTACAGCAGATGTTTTTACTTTTACTTCATTACATTTGAGAGTAATTATTTCACTACATTTTACATCTGGATTGAAAAATAAAAAAGTACTTTTCTTTGTAGCGTGAGATCTGCTCAACATTTAATTTGAGTTTCTGTCTCAATTTGTGCAAACCAAAAACATAAAAACAGGTAGAAAATTCAAGAAATCAATTGAATAACTTAAAATCTGTTCAATTATGTATCAAAATTTCTACATTTGATGCTTTAATTGTAAAAAAATATTTTAAGTTTACTATTAAAGCACAATTTTAAACAAGTACTTCACTAGTTTTACTTTTACTTTGAGCAATCTGTCGCCCCTGTACCTGTACTTGTACTTAAGTAGCATATTCAGAAGTTCATTCACCACTGACCCTGCTTTAGTGTGAGCTTTATCCAGGGTAACATCAGTTTGACATCAGTGAAAACCCCAGGAGAGCCTCTTTGCGATGGGGGGCGACTGGAGTTAAATTCCCAGCTCCGCCCACAGCCTTTGCCCCAGGAAGTTACACCCAGAGCTACCCAGCGACCGCCGGCCGAGCCCACCGGACATACCAGAGGTCCGCCAGAGTCCCCCTGAGGAAAGGGATTCACAGATGTCCATGGGGTTATGAGAATGGACACAGTCTAATGTGACAGGGTTTCACCTGACAGGCGTCTTTACCCCCTGCCTCTGGACCTGCACACAGAACTGTCAGAGCTGGGGGGGGTCTGTGCAGCCTCTGTGGGGACAGTATGGCACTTTTCACCGTTTGGAGAACATGTTTACACTTCGCTGGCTCCACTAAGTTTAACTGGACCTCACGAAGAGTACTAGAAAGATGTCCCCCTGAAAGAGACATGCAGCACAACTCACTTTATGTAGCCTCAACTCAACTTCTACTCGTTCTGCTGTTTTATTGATGCAGCTCGTCCCGTTTATCTACTAGACCCGTGTAGCGTTTCCACTTTATCAATGCCTGATCTTGTCTGATGTTGAAAGCTAAGCAGGGCCCAGCCTGTTTGGGAGACTACAGGGAATATCAGATGCAACAGTGAGGCAGCAGTGGTTCTATAGCTCTATAATTGCTGTTGTGTCCATAGGCAAGACATTTTATCCACTTTGCATGAATTAATATTACACAAAATAGATTCTTATGAGCTCTTAGTCATGCTACAATGTTTCATCTCTCATGGTTCATTCATATTATATCAGACTATATATACTCTGATGATGTAGTCTGGTGATTCTAGTGAAGATTTGTGGAGTTTAAAAACACAGTGCAACACTTCCTGTATGAACACATGACCTCACAATGTGGAAGTATTTTTCATGCCTAAATATGCAGAGTTTGTGTGTTAAACATGTGTTAATGAAACAAAACATAACTCCAGGTTTGTTTGTGATGTGATACACTGCAAACCCGAACAATTATGCAGTAATTGAAAATTTTGAGCTAAATGTTGCCTCACTTTTTTTAAGTTTATAGTCTTAAATTTCTGTAAATGTATTTTTTTTTTTTATTGCATAGTAGTTAATTAAAAATAATTGATCTAATGCTTAGAAAATCTGATAGATGCATGTAAAAACGTAAAATTATAATCAAGCAGAGCACCTAACATTTTTTTAATTAAATGGAAATCATAATTTTTCACTAATTTGAGCGTTCGGGTTTACAGTGTATGTGGAAGACTTCAAAATATATAATATTGGGTTTAAAGTATGAATTGCTATGGCAGCAGTCCTATTTTTCCTGTTATTCTGAAACTCAACAGTAAATTGTTGCCTTTACAGAAACATTAAACATAGATCAGAAAATAGCATAATATGGACATTTTAAGATCAAGTGCACTTACTTTCTTTGGTTTTTCCCCATCCGGCTACTACGCAGTGAGCATCAGGTCGAATATGGTCATCAAAAAGGGGAAGACAAACAGGCTGCACCCGCTTCCCTGCAAAAAAAACAGGTTCATTCAAATCTAAAATCAAGATTCAGTGTAATGGGAGCAAACTTCTGGACAGAGCAGACCACACCTAAACAAATGGGTTCATGTAACTCCAACAGAGCGAGGTCATAGTTCATAGGCAGCGTGGGAAGGTACTTCTCATGAACCGTGATGTTCTTGATGGTCAAAACCTGCTCCTCTTCATCGATGACATGTTGGTCAAAATCCCCAATCACAGCGCTCACTCCTCTGAAGGACTTTCTGCAAAGAAAACAGAAAGATCATATGGACAGACGGACAAGGAGCTCGACTGAAGTGTGACTGAAAACCCTCAATACTGTTGTAGTAGAACAATGTATTTGAACTGAATATGATTATATAAGTTACTCTGTCCAGTAGCGTAAGGTAAGTACTAGAGTAAAAGTACAATTCTTAGGTATCTGTACTTTGCTTCAGTAAATTTTACAGCAGATGCTTTTTACTTTTACTTCACTACATTTGAGAGTAATTATTTCGCTACATTTTACATCTGAACTGAAAAGTAAAAAAGTACTTTTCTTTGTAGCGTGAGATTTCTTTTCAGCACATTTCATTTCAGTTTCAATTTGTGCAAACCAAAAACATAAAAACAGGTAGAAAATTTAAGAAATCAATTGAATCACTTAAAATCAGTTAAATTATTTATCAAAATCTCTACTTTTGATGCTTTAATTGTAAAAAATATACTTTAAGTTTACTATTAAAGCACAATTTTAAACAGGTACTTCACTAATTTTACTTTTTCTTCACGTGGTACTGTTACTTTGAGCAATCTGTCACCCCTGTACTACCTGTACTTTTACTTAAGTAGCATATTCAGAAGTTCATTCACCACTGACCCTGCTTTAGTGTGAGCTTTATCCAGGGTAACATCAGTTTGACATCAGTTTGTGTTTTTTGTTTGTATGCAGTATATACACTTTTTACACAGTATATGCACTTTTTTAAACATATTTTTTATATTAAAGGATTAACAAAACACACAGACACACACAGACAATTATATAATGATAACAACTAGCTGATGGAAACTGTTAAACATTCAACAAGTTACAATTAAATTACTGTAGGTCTCCAAATGTGCTCAGCTTTTCCTCTTTGCACAAATGTAAGTCTTTGCAGTGCAACTCAAGATGCCAATTTTACAGTCAAAATAAAGTAATAGTGCACAGGAGACCAAAACAACTACATCTTTGGGATATAAACCCACTTTGTAGTCATATAAGTTTGAATTTGTTGGCAGTAATATAAAGTCGTGCTAAATATTCTCAGACAGTTGCTTGTATTGTACCTTGAGGCTGAGGGAAAGCAGTGCGCCGCCGTCATCACCCAGCGGGAGCTCAAAATGGCTCCTCCACAAAAATGATTGTTCTGTTTTCTGAGGGAGACCTAAATATGACAAGAACATGTAGAACATTACAGAGGAAGGATTTTTAGGCGATGTTAAAGAAGGTGCATTTACTATTACTATTTATATTTTTTTCTCTTTGATATTACAATATTGTCACGTGAGAGCCACTGTGTCCAAATACATTTCCTTGTGGATAAATAAAGTTTACAGGCAGCAGAATTTCTTAGTTGAATTCTATTGTTTAATGTAGGTCAACACAGAGACAGCAGTGTGGTGAGGCAAGTGTCACATTCTTGTAACAGATCAAGAAGGAGGAAGTGTGGAGACATGTGGCTGGTGTAACAGCATCAGAATCACTGACCAGCCATGGGTGTGATCCGGGTGTAGCTTCAGCTCCTCCGACCACCCTCAGAGCGTGCACCAGGGGGCTCCACACGGCAGGAGCTCCACACTTTGAACCTAAGAGGACATTTTGAACACTGCACTCTTTTTTAAGGACTAAGGTGTACACCAACTTTTCTGCTCGCCTCCATGTTTGCTTGAATGTTCCACAGACAGGCATTAAACTGATCTATCTCCATGGGGACAAGCAGCTAATTCAACCAGTCTAAATAACAGGTCAGAGAGTAGTAAGATATTTTTTCAGGATTCTTAGTACTAATAAAAACAAGTGTTATATTATCATTTATTTTTTATTTAATTTTTTCAGACATAATTTGATACATTTGATACAAAATATATACAAGGGGACCAAACCAGTCCATTAAGTTCATTAAAAAGTGCAGAGTTTCTGTGTTTTCTCAGAGCAGAAGTGTCATGGCCTGAACTCATTTGAGGATTGGTCAAAGTGTTTATGATTTTTCAGATGCTGAACATTTAGATGATCAATAAGGAACATTCAAGGCAAAACAAGAGCATCTCAACATACAAACAAGCAGCAGAAGAACTACCAGAAAAAGTCCCAGAGTGCACCTTTAGATGGCTTTAGGATTTAGTTATTAAATGATCCTAACTTACCTGGTGGAGCAGTGTAGGAGCCAATATTAGTCCAAAGGCACAGAAACACCAGAGAAACAAGTGTGTTCTTCATGATGGAAACACAGATCCAGAGATGAGCAGCGGCTCTTATACTTTACAGAGCCTCGTGGGGGATCAGAGCTTCAAATGTTACAAGAACATTGTCAAAAGGCCTTTGCTGTCAAGGTCGTCTGTTGTGGTGTGGCCAGATTACCATGGGGAGTGGGTGGTGATGAAGGCACTTGTAAAATGCACACAAAGCTTGGAGTTGGACACTACTCATTGTTTATTTTCCCTGGGGAGTTGATAGTAATAGTAATACTCACTTATTACAGTTTTAATTATTTTGTATTTGCTTTTTTACCGTGTAGAGAAATTAAAGAAATTCAGATTTTGATATGCCCTAAAATAGTGTTATTATATTGTTTTCTCATGAAAAACAGGCCTGGAGTTGTGTTTTGTTTCATTCACACATGTTTAACACACAGAGCACGTTTAGGCAAAGCTCTTCTCTCTAACAGAAAAGGCTTTGTCACCTTGTGATGTCGTGTGGTGATACAGGAAGAGCTAAAGTGCGGTTTTAAAGCTGTTCACCTTCACTAGAATCATCTGGATGATTTCAGCTCTGAAATTTCCAATCAACTGAATAAAAGATAAAAGGAGCTGATAACTTGAAAACTACTGCTTCATGACATCAAAAGGTGGAACAAAACATTTTGAGATTAGACAGACTAATAATAAAGACATAACATATGAAAGAAACAGAACACAACACCAGATTGTTTTTTTTTTTTTTTGTCAAGGAAACAACATTCTAACATGGTGAAAAGCTCACAAGAGCCAGTTTTGAGTCATATAAGACCTTTAAAGATTTCACATTTGCTGATGTACAATAGAATATTCAGATACAAATGACCATAATTACATCTCCTGCAATTACTATTCTGTATATATCAAACAGAAATGCTCTAGTAAAAACTAAAAGTTGTTTTTGAAATTCATGAAAAGAGGTGTTTTTTTGTAGGGAGACTAAACGACCTTTGACACTGAAGAGGGGAGAAAGATGTGAAAAAGAAACAAAAAGCGTGTTAATGCTGCACAGCCCAGTCACAGAGTGAGACAATCACAGTGAGTGTTTGTGGGTCCCGATGACCTTTACCACAGTCTTTACAGAGCTGGAACCCTCCACCACAGCCACACTCTTCTTAGCTTTGACTCACATGCAGAAAGGTTAACCGGCTTGGATTTGTCATTTTATTTCATACTGTACTGAAACAGGTCAAATAAAGGAACAGTTAAAGGCATTTACCGGACAAACTGCAAGGCCTGTTGAGATTAGGATTAGTGACAGAAACAGTACATGAGGAGTAGTACTTTGTGTATCATCTTTGTATGGGACAGGAGGTGCACTTTGTGTCTCACTGTAGCAAGACTAGTTTACTGGAAGTGGACAGATGTTACCAGTAATTTACCCCTAAAACATTACATTTATTTGACTTTTGAGATACATTAGTTCTATCTTTTCCAGTAGATATACTTGCAGTCAGTGTATTTGTCTTTAGAAATGGATTTACACAGTATGGGTGATCAAAGAATGACAATTAACACAATTTCTTGAAACAGGTGCACTGGAGGAACAGGGGAACAGCCTAAAAAAATCCCTTTCACGTGCACTTCTTCTCTGTTCACACTTCACAATATTGGTCACAATTAACTTCTGTCCTTAAATTGATCACATCACATTTAGATCTATACTATTTAAATAGCTCCAACTCCAGAAATCAGATAATGACAGATTATTGGTTTTCTCAAGATACATTTTTACCTAATTATAATGACTAAGATTCAGCAGCTAATTTAGTAGAATGAGAGCCTCTTTGTGGTTTGCTATATTTATCAGACAGACAGGTGTTATTTAGGATCCAGCCGCTCCACGCTGACTCCTGGGTGCATGTTGTGTGTGTTTGTGTGTTGGGTGTGTGTGTGTGTGTTTGGGCCCCTGAGTTAATCCCTTAAAGCCACTGTTTCCTGTTGTTTCAGAGCAGCAACAGTCCCACTGGAGCCAGGAGACACTACAGGGAGCTCAGGAGCAAAGGCTGCTGGGAAATGGTAACCTGGAGCCTGTTACCAGGTGTAGCACGGTGTTCTGTAAATCATAGTACATTTATAACAGCCTATAACCACTTACATAGAGGCTGATTGTAGTGTATCCTGCCATTCCTTTACTTAATTTACTACTACTGCTCCTAATCCTACTATTCTCCCTACTACTATTTAATACTTTAAGAAATGTTAGTAAAAAATTAAGTGTAAATCAATTCCATTTAGACAAGAGTCATTCATTCTCATTGAAATCAACATCTCAACAAAACACATAATCAGTGTTGGGAAGAAACTGAATACATTAACCAAAAATAGATATTCTAAATACTATGTACTACTGTGTCTTCTCATAGTTACTTTCTAATTTGGTGGCGTTCAGAATACAGTTACTTTTCTAAAATCAAAGGAACACTTGATGGTGTTCGATTTGAATTTGGCTTTGTACTGGTGAGACAAAAACCTGCTCTTGCAATGTGTGCAGTTTTTTTTCCTTTTTTTAATAAGACATAATTAAATGCACAACAAACTGTGCAGCAAAATCAAGCTGTTTTTCACTAATATAGTATTCTACTAATATAGTACTAATACTACTAATATTAATATAGAATTCACTAATGCAGAATACTTTGATTTGACCATGTATGTATAGAATATGTTACAAAAAACATTATCTTCTCAACACTACTTATAACCATACATCAGAAGGTCTGTACTGTTGTATATTTAACACTACCTTCTGAACAACATCCACTTTGACTAAACATCCCCCTAGTGACCACAGTGATACTAAAATATATCAGATATATTGACAAATACAGATGACAGGCCTACATAGGACTGTCCTGGCCTGTTTGGGCCTGTCACAAACTTTATTAATCCACAAGGGAAATTATTTGGACACAGAAGCTCACACATTACCTGTAGATTATAATAAAAGACTAATCTAATCTAATCTAATGAAGTAGCAATAAAAATAGCAAGAGGTGTCAACTAGTGTCAATCACAGCTTCACTATATAACTGTAAGTAAAAATAAAACAGAAAATAAGCAATAAAAATATCTCAGCTATATATAAGAGGTTGTAAGGAAAACAGTGCAAGGATGATATAATGAGTATGATATATCAGTAATGATGAACAATAATACTTAATGTCATTATGCCACTAACAAAAACAACAAAACAAAACCACAAGCTGTGTTCATGCTTCTGCTTTCAGTTACTCTTGATTCCAAACAATCTGTATGGGTATGGGTCATAACAGTCAGTCTTTATTTCAAATAGAGGATATGCACAAAATAAGGTATTCAAAATAAAAATACACTATATTAACAGAATAATGAATGTAGACAGAAAGTTATTTAAGATCTTCTCCATGTGGCAGTGGACTTTTCCAACAGCACATGTTGCTGTGTATGTGCAGTACAGCAGTGTTGTACAAAGGGCCTCACAGAAAGGGCCCTGGTCAGTAACATGTTGTTCACTACAGTCCTGCACATCCACACACTGTCACCTGACTGAAATAACATTTATATATACATCTTTACAGACAAGCAAAGGATTTTTTTTTTTAAAGAAAGCACATGGGTGTATACCATTATAAACCA
Source organism: Scartelaos histophorus (assembly GCA_000787155.1). Classification (NCBI taxonomy): domain Eukaryota; kingdom Metazoa; phylum Chordata; class Actinopteri; order Gobiiformes; family Gobiidae; genus Scartelaos; species Scartelaos histophorus. Next base: position 14,238 of record KN489402.1, read on the forward strand.
GTCTTTATCATGCAAAATAAAATAGTACCAGGTCCTCTATTAACGCCAAACTGTGATGATTAAATACATTGCAGTTGTTGCCTAAGGCGTATCTTTTCTAGGCCATTCCTATAATGCCAGCTCACACTCCCATTCGGTGTTAATCCTGAATGGCACTATTAAATCTTAATGGACTCGTTCAATATCCATCCAGTGTGTGAGGTGATCTGTTCTGCATCAGGAAACAGGTCACATGGACACAATGCTGCTAATGGTCCCATTGTATTGTTGTCTATCCTTTTAACAGCATCTGGAAAAGTAACACACATAAGCTACAGTGAGAGGATTTTAAAGGTTTATTTCATTTGGCTATACAAACTAAAGGCACCCATTGAATTGTTGAACTTTTGATGTTACAGAAAGTACAGGGAACAAATACAGGGAACATTTACAAAAATAGAAAAGACAGAACCCATAAGAATAGACTGTCACAGTGAGTATAACTGACTTGGGGGTTTTATATATTGTAAACACCAGTAACAGACCAGAAAAAAACGCATGAAAAAGTTAAAATGTAGCTGTGAATGACGAGAAACCATAGAGATGAAGGGTAAGAAAATGTAACAGAAAATCTATAGTTGTTACAGTGATTGTAGCTGGCCTTAAAATTAGAAGTAAATTTAAAGGTTGATTCTATAACATTTCTGAAGGGCCATCAAATGCTTTTCTCCACGGAGATGTTCTCGTTTTGTTTGGAATGTTTCAGAGTATAGTATTAAACCTTTTCTAGGATTTTTTGAGCTATAAAATGACCTGTACTTTAATGAAGGTAAGGCAGAGCTGTTTAATGCCATACTGTGGAACATTCCAGGCAGAACAATGACATATCCATAGAAACAAGAAGGTGACAGGCCCACAACCAAAAAGTTCTACTGCACCTTTAAATATGGATTGATTTTTAGAGCTGAATGCCATTACCTCTGTTCACATTATTACCAATAAAGCAATAATTGACCATAACTACCGCACAGTTCAATCTCAGACAACCACATATGAGTGAATATTTGACATGAAACTCAAAATAAACTTGCTGCTTGTGCCATGTCCTTCACAGAAGGGCGAATTCATCACGTTATCAAGACTAAGAAATCTCAAGAACTGGTCATTTCTCTTACTTCTTAAACAGTGAAAAACCCTGAATAAGACACAGCGTAGGGCCAAGAGCATCATTCACCATCAGCATCAGGCAATTTCACCGTAGAAAAATTAACAGTATGGAATATTTCTTCATCTCCATTATGAAAATATTCAGACTGTTAAATATTACATTCATAGCGTACAAAACAAACACAGGGCAAGAAGTAAAGTTCTCTCGTAGCCCCTTGAGTAACAGCCAATGATAATAGCATAAAAATACATACTTTTGTCTACGTAAATATAGCTTTACACACAGTCAGTACAAAACATACATCTGATTTCTCTGTTTCACATTGAGACCACAGACCAATGTTCAGGCACGATTCTTGCACCATGATTTCACAAGGGGAGGGATTTTTCAATACACTGGCTCCTGTGTGAACTGGATTGTAACTTAGACTCCAATAAAAGTAAAATAGCTGGTCAAAATGAAAGCATGGATAGTTAGGATTCTTTATATTTTAAATACATGAAATAATGAGTGAACTAGACTATATGGAATGGCAATGTACACAAAAGTATAAAATAAATGCACGAAAATAAAAAGTGAACAGCAACTGCTAAAGAGTCCATGGTCCAAAGTTTTCAACCAAAATCAGCTTTAATGTAACTTCAACCCTCTCATCCTCCAGTGTACTATGAGCTAAGAGGTCAAAGGTTGATGTAGGCACTGAATGAAGATGATCAGCTTTAAAAAATTAGAACTGCCATTTGTGAGAGCAAGTCAAAGAGCAAAAACAAGTCCAGAAAGTATCCATTATGATGAAAATAAAAAGGTGTTAAAGCCATTGCTGCCATACAAGTTGCTCTTTACTGAAGTGCTCACATCAAGCATTTTACGATTGATTATTGGTTAAGTCATCCAATTTTATAATGCATGCAAACAAAACTCCTTTAGGCATAATATAATATCTTGCAGATGATTCACAAATGGATTATTAATGTTGATGGCAACGTTTTCCAAATGATTTAATGAATTATCACCAAAACGTAAGATTGTAAGTGATGATAAAGCACTTGGGGTTGTCTAGATACCAGTAATTTTTAGGGGGTTCAAAACTTATTTTCATGCATAGCTTCATGTACTGCAGCCAGGTGAGAGCAGATCAGCAGTGCTTGGTACTACGAGGGTTTGGTTGAAGGGGACTGGTTCATTCTCTGAGCATTGATTCAGATCCTTTTGGTTCCTATGATCCGTCTCACCACCTCCACTTCTGAAAGGGCGATCTCTCTGCAGCTTTGTTCCTTCGTGCTGTGACTTTGTGGGTTATGTTTACGCAGCTTTTTAAACAGAGAGCTGCGTGCAGTTCAGTCCAGCTATCGTCTTCTGATCATTATCTCATGGTGGAGGAAGCTCTGAAGTAGGACAGAAACTTGAAGCACATGCTGACCACAAAATACCAAATGTTTCGGGCCATTTGTGAGCGAGCGATGAAAATGCGCCAGATTAGCACAACCAAGACTGTGTTGAAGGTGTAACGGATGTTTCTCAGCCTGAAAAACAATGAAAGATTATGTTAGAAGACAGATTGTTAGTTTTAATCATTATTGGTCAAGGGAAGTACTCCTTGAATAAGCAAACGCAGGAGACTTTATATGCAAGTGAAGCAAACAGACAACAATATGACTTTCAGTTCAACCAATATAGTTTAAAACATCAAAAGAGATGATGGTTATTCTCTATTCAGTCACTGTTGGGAAGTAACTACATGTAAATACTGTAAAAAAGTATTCAGAATACCCATTTTGAGTACCTGTAATCTGAAAGTTACATTTTCATCTGGTTTTATTAAAAAAACTGAAAATGTCATTCTTCTGCAAGTGCAAGTATAATTTTTCCTTTTCTAATTTGTGACAGGAAATGTCACTAAATTGCATCTTTAAACTTCAATTAATGTGCAACTCAGTGTGAAAGTATTAAGTATTCAGAATACTGTACTCTGATTGATCTATGTATCAGAATATCTTACAAAATACTGAATAAATACATTAAATGTTTTGTAGCTAATGACATTTTCTGCTTTTTCCCTTCACTATTCGGTCGCATCATAAAGGAAATACGAAACAGGAAGTGAAAAAAGTTCAGCTATCAATCTTGCAATATAACATGCAAACTGATGCATACAAATTCTGTTACAATAGAATGAATTTGCATGGCATTTGTTAAAGATTACTCCACGTGACAGATTAAAGTATTCAAGAGGCTAATGCTGGGATGAAGCCAGGCAGAGAACTTTAATGTATGAGATAATGTATGCAGCCTAATGATGCAGTGGTAATGCAGTGGCAGATGGTAGTACACAGGCTCTTACTTGTTGAGGTGTTTGCGTGCAGCGGGCAGCCCTGATAGTTCCTCATTCAGGACATATTTTTTGGTGCCCATGCAGTAACTTTCCATGTACTCTGCCCAATGAAGCTGCCGGACGTCAAAGTTGAACACCTGAAGGAATCAAAATACGTTATGGATTGTTTCATTCAGCAACTCCTATCCTGCCCTATAATACTTAATTCATCCTCATGAGTTATAGAGATGAGGAGATGCTTTATTAATGTTAAAGAGCTAAGTTAAAGTATTTTTTGGCTGGAGGTATAAATTTGCACAGGCTTAAAAAAGTATGCAAATTCCATATCTATTCCATATCTGCATCTACTACCCTCCTTGTTCTAAATTTCCTGCATGCAGGTTAGTAAGTTGACCCAGGTGATTATTGTAAAAAAGAATTTGTTCTGTAAATTCTGCCAGATAGAAGATCAACTTAAAACTCTACAAATAAAAAGTTACCTTCTTATCCTCTGGGCTCATGTGGGTCATGAGCATGGCCACGTTGTCCGTGTGCCACACCCACGAATGACTGGTGAAGTATTCCAGCACCATCATGGCTTTGTGCAGTCGACTGATGGTCTTCATCATCCTGACATCAAATAACGCCCAGGGGAACAGGTTAGAAACACATATCAGGGGTCAGGGCAGTAACGCTGATAGAGATGGTCTCTGGAAATGGATTTCTGGGTGATTTGGCCTTACATCTCCAGCAGAGGCTGATTTTTAGTTTAAGTCAACCAGCTGCCTGGATAAAATGTATGATGCTTTTATTTTTATGCTTTAACAGTTTAGTGTGTAGAGGAGGGAGGATACTGCACAAAATGTGAATACACAGACTTCTGTTTTAGTTTTTAAGGAGGAGTTTGTAGTCAACTCAAATTATTCAGGCAATATATAATTGACTCAAAAATATTGGTAGAGATGATCAGCCATTGGTTTCTCTGGATTGTAAACCGCATCTGTATTGGTCATGAAAAAACAAAACAAAACAATGGTCGATCTCTAATGTGAACATGAAATGTAAATTAGTCAACTGAATAAATTCCATTTCCAGGACCCTTGGGAACACATTTTTTGGATGAAGATATTTAGAGAAATCACATGTAAAGAATGGATTAACAAAAACGAATAAGCAAGAAAGGCTGAACTTATTTGGTATCATTTAGAACGTCAGCCAAGTCAAAATGAGGGGAACACTGTTAATTTCACAAGTGCACATAAAACAACACACAAAGTACACAATGCTGAGAAATGTTTAGGGTGGATACAGTGCCTTGTGAAAGCATTAGCCCCATTGAACCTTTTCACCTTTTTCCACATTTCAGGCTTCAAACAAAGATATATTGGAATTTTAAAGTTTAAGTTATTTGAAACTTTTTTTTTTTTTTTTACTAATAAAAAACTGAAAAGTAGAGTGTGTGAAAATAGTTTATAGAACCACCCTTTGCTGCACTTTTGGGGTGGGTCTCAATCAGAAATATGTTTAGTTTTGAAGCATTAGATTTAATAGATTTTGCTTTATATCTAGGATCATTGTCTTATTGGAAGTTAAACCTCTGTCCCAGTCTTAGGTCTTTTGCAGACTCCAACAGGTTTCCTTTTAAAATTGCCCTGCATTTCGCTCTATCTTTACACCATCTCTAATGATCTTCCCTGTCCCTGCCGAAAAAAAACAGCCCCAGACCATGATGCTGCCACCACATTTGACAGTGGGGATGGTGTGTTCAGGTGATGTGCACTGTTACTTTCACACCAAGCATAACATTTAACCCCCAAAAGTTAAATTTTTGTCTCATCAGACCACAGAGCACTTTCTTCCACATATTTCTTGTGTCTCCCAGGTGGCTTGTAGCAAAACTTCAAATGAGACGTTTTTTTGTTTTCCCTGAGAAATCCATAAAGGCAAGATTTATGCAGTGTGCAACTTAATAGTTGTCCTATGGACAGATTCCCCACTTTACCTTCAGTCTTGGTAGGTTTGCAGTGGTCTGATCGATGGAAAAAACTGCTCCCAGAGATATTTAAAGCTTGTAAAATCTTTTTATATCCTAATCCTGCTTTAAACTTCTCCACAACTTTATCCCAGTTCAAGGGGGGCTAATACTTTTGGAAGGCATTGTGCATATTAGTGAGTGGTTTATGATGAAAAACATAGGTGTGTGTGTGAAGCAGAGAGGCAGATGTTTTCTGAGCCTTCAAGCAAAAGAGTAATTAAATTTAAGACCAAATGGTGAACACATGATGTAGATTTGATAATTCACTAGAACATTCCAGTAGGCTCAGAATTCATCTGTGAAAAGAAAGTGTAGAAAATCAGCTTTAATCTATTAATATGCAAAGCGCAACTAAATGATCAGATCACCACAAGTTAAATCTGGAGTTACTTTTACCCTGTCTTCAACCAAAGGGGATTGTAGCTGGCCCATGCACAGCCATCATTCTATTATTCACCTCATGATTAGCCGCAGTGTATGGTGTATGAGCCCTTTCCAGTGATTGGAGGAGAATGACAGAACGCCATGTTCACAGCACAGCATTTCCACACATGGCAATGCTGACGACATGTGACAGGGACGGCATCACACAGGAAGTACACCTCAAATGTTTTGTTCTGAGCCTGTCATCTGCACTGACAAGCTGCTTTATCAGTTCATGCATCAGGTAAGACTATTACGTAAACCGTGTTGGTTATTCTGACAACCATGGAGAGGTGCTGTATCAAATATAAAATATATACATTACATTGTTGTCAATGGTAGATAAATATAGCATTAAGAACAGTAATATAATTAATGCAGTAGAAATAAAGTTACGCATACCACATTTAGTACTTGCACCATTATAGTTATAAATCAGAAGATTGTGTATTAAACTTTGTCCATTCTACTGCTCTATAGACAAGATTTTGATGCCAAAACTGTAAACAGCTTTGATTCTCAAATGGATCAGACTCCAAACCCAGAACAAAGAGCTATAAGAGGACATAGTGGAGAGGATTGGGGAGACAGGCAAGACTATTATGGCCTTACCGGGGCTTTTGACCCGTTAGCTTCATGTAGCAGTCATATAGCAGGGCCGGCAGCGTGTGGCTGACCGCGGTCCAGTACTGATTAGTAAAAGGGTTGGAGCGCAGGTTAACATTGGGCCTTCTGAAAGCCTGCTCTAATGGGTTGGTCTTGAACGTCATGTTTATACAATACTCTGTAGGAAGAGATACATATGGCATATACAAATGACGGGTCAAGAACTGAAGTAAAACTGGGAGAACTTTTCAGGGCTGCTCCAAAACTGAGGATCAGTACAACCGCCCTACATTGTTACTGCTCACTTCCCCCTGCATCACTACTCGACTTTTCTTATGAGCTGAACAATGAGAAATTTTATGCTGACATTTTCCAAATGCTGACTTACATACTCACTGCAGGCAACTGAGATAAAGCATTTGGAATCCCAAACCTGCAGAGGGAACCAACTCAGTGGTTCAGAGACTACAACTACAAAAAAGGACACAAAAACCTAAAAAATTTAACATTAATACTGCATTTACGAAGCGTCTACACTCAAAAACTGCAAATAAAAAAGGAGCTGAGAAGTGAGAGACAGAAGTGCTGGCGCAAGACGGAGAAGCAGAACATCCTGGTCACTGATTACCTGGGCTCTCGACCAATCATCCTTAAGTACAGATCATACATGAATGCTGGGGCCTTGTGGCTCACAGCGATCCAGTACTGATTGATCAGGTGATAGGACGTGAGATTAACATTGGGCCGGCGAAAAGCCTGCTCAAGTGGGTTCCTCTTGAATGTGGATATAACATGGTATTCTGAGAGACACAAGGTTGTCACACAGGTCAACATTTTAGACTCTATGGTCTAGGCAGTAATATATATGCTTACCTTCTATATTTTATGTGAAAAGGTTCACATGGAAACATTTTAAATATTCTATTACATTTTACAGAATCTCTGCATTTAAAATTACATACATGTCTACCTTACATTTTCACCCTGCGGAAATTGTTTCAGACAAAATGGCCAGATTTTGCAAGTCAATGCTGAGTAAATATGTTACTGACTAAACTGAGCACCAAAATGAGATTAGAGATCACATACCAACTTCACCCCAGTGGAACGGGTTGATGCCGCCAGTTGTGCAATTGTACACTGGAATGTTTTTAGGTCTGGAAAAATAAACAATGGGTAGTAATTTAGATTTGGTGAAATCATATTGTTATATACAGTTTTCATAATCTATTTTCATGCCCAGACCTGTGATGCCTCTGTGACCCAGAGAACCAGGCTGCAGACAGAGTGGCGTTGATGACCACGTCCACGGGCACTAGGTCGGCCACAGCGTCGTTTGATGCCCTCATTGTTCGCAGAATACCCTTCCCAGCCTGAACAGGAAAAAAACCCCACAAGTTTATACTTTATTTAACTTCAGACTGATTAGACACAACGATGTATAAGGTACAGCATCTATGAAGATCTGGCAGTGGAAACTTACCGCTATAAATATTCCACTGGGCCCATTGAAATTATCAATCCAACCCTAAAGAGACAAAATCCTTGTCAATAAATTACACTATTATCAAAGCTTTAAAGTTAGTAACTCCATTAGTAATTATTCCATCCGTTTAAATTAACATTTCAAAACTGCAATTTCTCAACATTTCAACATGGCATTTGCATGGCATTAGATCTTTCCACATATAAAATAAGTTCTTAAAAAGTCCTACCGAGTCACTAAAGTTGTATCTAAACCAGACCATTTTGGGTTGAAGATGCAGCCATATGTATTTAGTATTATTAGTAAACCATTAGTAAACTTACAATTTGTTAGCAACATACAGTAGCACCATATTATTGTCTTTGTGCTTTGCTATAAGTATAAAAGACTTGGTTATGTTTTCCACTCACAGGGAATGGCTCTTTCCAGCTGGCCCCAACAATCGAGGGTCTAACAATAGCAACATTGACATCTCCAGCCTCCTGCTGGACCAGGTACTCTGCCAGGGCTTTGGTGAAGGTGTAGGTGTTTGGGCGCTCCCTGATCAACTTTGGGGTCATGACCGCAACCAGATCGTCATCCATCCACCTGAAGTAGGTCAGACATGAATGAACACTGTACATATCTGCAGGAGAAATATTCCATTGAAAACTTGATAGTTGAAAGTTCAATCACATAAGTAAATTAATAGCTAGGATTTACAAGTGAAACAAGCTTCTGTACCAAGGCTGGATCTCATTACTCAACTGAAAAGTCATCATTTATTATTTTTAACGTGACATTTGCGTTCCTTTCCTTGAGACAAAACTTCTGAGAGTCAAGTTTTTGATACAGAGTTGGCACGCTATTCATATGTGACAGTTGCTAAACAGGAAATCTTAAGCCACTATGAAACTACTATGAACTATGAAATTACTGTGGCAAATGTCAATGCACACTATTGCAAAAGTGTTCAGTTATATGACTTCTTTTATACAAATGACACTCAACTTCTGAGTCACTGGTCTAAATCCTGCTGTGTAACCTATACTTTCTAATGCGTTACTAATCTGCTAAAAGTGGCAGCACGGTGTTCAAAAAGACATTTTAGAGAGATGCGGAAATTACATCTGCTCTTAATCTCTTCCCTGGGAGCTTTTAGCGAGGTTTAATCCTAAAAATGACACTCACTCCAGCGTGTCAATGAGCTTGCGGTAGTCCACAGGGGGAGGGTAGATGACTTCTTCTATGAGCTTGCGGTCACAGTTAGCATAGGCAGTGGACACATGAATGAAGATCTCCAGCTGCTTCATTTTGCGAGCCAATGCCAGCATTTTCTGTGTGGCCAGCACATTCAGCTGCATGGCATCTCTGTGACGACAAAGAAGACTTGACAGGGTACTGCTTTTCAAGACCATTTATGTGCAATGAATGTTAATCAGAACATTAAAACACTTAAAACAGGTACCGGACCATATAATATTGTATTATATTACCCTAACCCTAGGTAGAAATTTGCAAGAGAAATATCACGTGACAAATGTAACTGTTGACATTCCAGACAAAAAGTGGATAGACTATAACATTAACCACAGAAATGCAGAATTATTATGTTATTTATATAAATGTAAACCCAGTTTGGTTTACATTTCTGATCAGTTTGTCTTGCAGATTAATATTTCTGTAGGGTTTATTAAAGGCGCACTGTGTACATTTCTGGGGGGAGGGTCCATCACTATGGAGATATTGTTGTTTTGCTTGAAATTTCGCAATATGATATTAAACGATAAAGTCCAATCTGTGGAGATGTGGGCCTGTTTACAGTAGAATGCATATTTTTCAAGGTATTGTTTTATTGTAAAAACACCTATAATGAAATAATAAGCCAGTTTAATGCCATAAAGTGGGACATTCCAGTGAAAGCAATCTCCCTGGCATATTCCCGTGGACACAAAGTGCTGGAGTTAGGTGCACCTTTAAAGCCAATATGATTATAGTACATGCTTTATTTTCTTTTTATTAACTCTCACCTTTCCCACCAACTGTCAGTCCTTAATACAACACTGACTTGTAAAAGTAAACAGACGGCTCAATAAGAATGTAAGGTGTGAGTGCTTTTCTTGTCAGCACATGAAACTAAATGTAGACAAGTGAATATTAACTCACTTGAGCGGCTCATTGAAGCGGATGGTGGCTGCACAGTGAAAGACTATGTGGATGTTTTCAGTCAGTGTGCTCTGGTCGTCCTGACTCAGACCCAGTTCAGGCTGCGTCAGGTCACTGCTCACAGGGACAATCTTTTGGGCAAAGTCAGGCTGCTCATCCTGCAGTTTCTCAAACAACTGGACACAAGTCAGGCAAAGACACATTTTATGCTCAATAATGCTCATTTGCACTCTTAAGACCATATTCATTTGTATAAGTTGCATAGAGATACCTTGCAGGTGACCATGTCAACAATTCGGGCCTGAGGAGACTGGCCTGCCTTGGGCCGGACCATCACATACGCAGATCGGACATTTGGGCATGAGCGCAGCAGCTTCTCCAGCAGCACCTGGAAAAGTGTCAGGAAAATAGCAATAGACTTAGAAAAACATTACGGATCCACAAGGGAAATTATTTGGACACAGCTCACACATTACAATATAATAAGAGCAGCAATATAAATGTATATAATAAATTTAATACAAGTAGCTAAATTGGGAATTGAGCATTAAGACCAAAAATATATAGTAGCTGGTGATGAAATCAAACAAACATTTCTACCAGACCAACATGTATCACAGGAATTTACATCACAAAAACAAAACAAACTTTGAGTGGCAGACAGACTCTCTGAATTACGAGAATTACTAGTTTATCTTCCTTTACAGCAGTAATTTCGAGGTGCCTTTTACCTTCCCCATGAATCCAGTGGCTCCAGTGATGAGCACATTTTTCCCTGCGTAATATTCTGGGATCGTCACCATGGTGAGTGCGTCCTGGATTCCTCGACACCACACCACTCCTACCTACAGAGCACAATACAAAATTATGAGGAGCATAATTTTAAACTTGCAGGGCACATGAGGCAGAAAAGATAAATCTGAGCTGTTCTTATCAGTCTGTGCTCAGATGTTGGACACTATGAGGCAGATAGCAAGGCCATATATAGATAACTCTAGAAAACATTAACTAGAATAACCCAAACAGGGGCATTCTGGTCTTTTTGATGTAAAAGAACAAATGATACAAGTAGTTTTAGACAAATTCAGATTGAATTCTAACAGCATCACTGAATTTGAATTACAAAATAAAGAACGTCAAAAGTATTTTAAAAAATCTGATACTAAATTGAAACCAAAACTAGTACTGAACGTTTTGAAACTCAGAAGTTATCAAGACTAAAAAGCCATTCACAGGAGAGACCTTTCCTGAATAGCTTTAGAATGATCTTGAGCTGTTTCAGAACAAGTATAAGAGCACAGACTAGTAAACACCCATGGACCACGAGGGAACTTGCCTGGACAATGACACAGATAAAACATCATACGGTAATATAAGAAAGAACGTCAAATTAATGTTGCATGAATCGGTATTGAGTACTGAATCTATTCCCTTTATCCAATTTTAGTATGATGAGAACACTAATAAAATATAGAAACACAGTAAGGTGGTTTACGTGTAGAAATAAGCTAAAACATTAATAATTTTCCCAAAAAGCAGCCCAAATCACACATGGTCTTCTTTAACATATCAAATTAAAATATTTTAAATAAAATATTTTTAAAGATGACTTTTCACATTTACAATATCTTGAATGAAATAATAGAGTTTAGAAATTAAACAGTTATATGATCCATGGTCCACTGTGCACAAAGCTGATGTTTGTTCTTTAATCCATATGGTTTTCAGAAACACACTAAAAGTATTTGGAGAAAATACTTGTTTTAGTACTCACATAGCCTGAATTACTTTGAGCAGTCACAAGTTGTTAACATTTCGTCACCAGTCACTGTAGTGTCACATATTTCTTAAACAAGAGCAATGCTGGCAAGTACAAAAGAATGCAAAATGTTCATTTTAAGACCATGAGACCAGTTTCCATATAGATGTAAGGATTATGCCGTTTCAGAATTTTCTGCAATGTTAAACCAATAGTGATTTTAAAACGCTATATACAAGGAGTGTGCAGGGCCTTGAGTCTGATAATACAACACACATCACGATCAGCATGTCACAGTTTGATAGATCTCAATACTGAAACAATGGATGATATATTGCAATTACTTATACTTATCATTAATAATTAATTACTTATAAAAATATAGGCAACTACACCTTCATGAGAGTGAAACTGCATGATATTTTTAAAAATCATGACAACAGTGAATGCAACAAATCGTTTCAAGAATTGTGAAATGAAGTATCCCGATACATCACTGAATAGATTTTTTCTTACACCTCCAAATACTAAATACAAAAATGAGAGTTAATTCAAAAATATTCTAGCACTATTATTATTGTATGTATCTGTAGTGAATGATTCAGCAGTTTCTATTTTGTCAAGAACGATCATCGTTCAATTCTGGCCTCCATAGACAAAAGAACTTTTCCTTTTTAGAATAACATTGCTTGATTAACCCGTTTTTCCAGTTTATATGTGCCGCAATGCTTGGTTTTGTACTCAGAGTTACTTAAGCCATTGATTTCTCACACAGGGGCCTTGCTTGTGGCTTCTGAGCTCATGTTACCAAACCTGATGTCCATTGTGTCAAACCATGATTCTCAGAAGTTAAGCCAATGGAAACAAAAGCCATTAGCAACAGTGTTTTGAGCTACTAGGACAACTGTCCCTCTGTGCTTTCTATGCAGCCACTTCAAGCACAAAATACAAGGAATCACAAACAAAAATAAACAAAAAACAATACGAAGAAGTGAATTAGTAATCAGCCCAAATGTCACAGCATTCCCAGTGATACGCAGATTTTATGGAAAGAAAAAAATCAATCACAGTTCTGGATCAGTCAATTCAGTCAATAGGACAAATAAAACAAAAGTTCTAAATTTAACTATGGTTCAATGAGTCCTGGATGAGCACCAGGGGCATTGTGGGAAGCACTAAATGTGGAGGGATTCATTGAACCAAAGTCACATTTGTAGTAAAGCCAACCATAATCATGTTCATAAACTCAACCGAGCTTTAACCATTTCCGTAACAATAACCCCAACCGTAATCATATCCCGTTTTTAAATGTAATCACTTCAAATGGCTATTCACAGCAGACTCCCTCCATCTGGCTCTGGAGAATGAGACGAGATTTGGATATAATTCATAATAACTGTTGCAGTACAGTCCACAATTTTGGCCTCACAATACCTTTTTAATTAATTTTCACATATATTTTTGCTGTCATTGTAGCACTACTTCTTGTCCAAGCCAAATAGAGAAATTTGGTGCATATTATATTTACCCATTCATACCAACTATCACCAACCATATAAAAAGGTCACGTTTTATGCCATTTTCTGATCAGTTACGTTTTGTTTCATTTATACATCTTTAAACACACAAACCCTGCATATTTAGTTAAAACACCGTGTTCCACCTTGTAATATCATGAGGTAATACAGGTACAAGTGCTCCACTGTGTTTTTAAACATCATACACCTTCACTAGAACCATTAGGATAAGCCTGGAATTGCAACTATACTGAACAGGGAAAAGGTTGTTGCCAACTTGAAAACTACCACTACATGACATCACAAGGTGGAAAAAAGCAGGATTACTAAAACGTGTGAAATAAAACACAACTTGATGCATGTTTCTGAGGAGGTAACATCATTATAACACAGTTTACAGCTCAGAAAAGTTCCATTTTGTGTAATACTGGACCTTTAAATGTTAAGTCCACCCTTCTCATCCCTAAGTTTAGTGCATGAGTGTGAATGAAGGGTGAGGCACTAGTTTCCAGTGGGACCTCTACCTCTGTGCTGCCAGGAGTGAGGCAGTCTGCTTTCACTGCCCATGGACGGTTGGCAGACAATAGTAGGCTCAGATATCCTCCAGCTGACTCCTATCAAGATCGAGTGTTTCCACAATGAGAAAACAAAACAAAGCCTTGCCAATGAACTGCGACGCGGTTTAATAGGCCTGTGAGTGAGGCAAAATATGCAGTAGCAAATATGTATGATGTATGACTGCATGATGTACTAGAGTTTAGACTTGACTAGACTTAGACTTGTTATTTTAGACATTTTAACTACACTTTGTGAAAATGGTAATGGTCACATTTTATATAGCGCTTTACCACCCTCAAAGCACTCACTCACCAACACACATTCATACACAAGTGTACGCAGACTGTCCTGTGGATCAATGGATCTGACCGCTCAACTGATGATGTCAACGTCGAGAGCAGGATTCGAACTTTCGGATTGGTGGAAAAATGCTCTACCAACTGAGCTGCTGCCATCAGTTTTTAGAAGATTTCCTCTATGTTAAATCCTCTATAATAATAACTAACTAAAAATATTCCAAAATGTATTCCTGCACTAACAAGTAAACTGAAGTTGCATAACAAAGCTACGTATACTTTTGTGAATATGTGTGGAATGTGGCCAGTTACTGAGAGGACAAAAAAATAAACACATAAAAGTACAATGTTAGGTGGTGGGATCTTTACGCAGCACATTTTTTAAAGTATAAAAAGAATTGATTGCTCCACCAATATCAAGCTTCTATAGACAAGTTACTATTATATAAAGTCAATATAGAGATTTTGTATTGTGTCCCATACAGAAACTCCAAGAGAAACTCCCTTTGGGCCTCAGTACGAGCATCTGTGACGGTCACCACCAGTGTACAGTCAGACAGACAAGCAAGTTGATCTGCTCCATCTACATTTAATTATTTAATGTGCACACTCAATAATTCTTAAAGAGGCCCCTGTGTCTGAGGCTAAAACGGAATCAAATCAATGTTACATCCAAAGCAAGTCTCAAGACTGCTATCCAGGCCTATTACTCAGACAAAATGTGAATCTGCAATTGGCCATGACATGTTAATTGCTCGTTACTCAGATTGTAAAATATTTAGCATGTATAATAAATGTTGAGATTAACTACTCCATTACTGGTTTGAGACTTCAGACTGTGAATTTGCCCACATTTCCCTATTGATTACATTGTATTTTCATGAAAATATCCAAAAGGTAAAGTGGTATAATCGGGCTAAATCTGTAGTGTTGGTTGTGGGCAAATAATTAAAGTATTGATTATATTGTTTACAATGAAAATTCAGCAAGAGGAGATCATAAAAAAATTAAATTAAATTAAATTAAAAATAACATTCTGTAAACATCCAAACAGAAGTATTAACTGATATTTTTTATCGATATACATTGTCTGATACTTGAACTTGATACATTCAGGATCAATATAATCCAATAAATTCTTCCCTGTGATTTCAAATATTAAGAGTTCAAAAACATTGCAGAGATTATGCACTTACGTGGCAAATAATATGCAAAACGAATTGTTTTAAGCACAATAAGAACATTGAAAAAGCAAAAACTCTGCAAAATATTTTAATAATTTGGTTTATAACGTTTCAGAAAGAGATTTTAAATGAAATTATAGATCTTGGGCTCATTGTCTTGCAAACTTGCTAACTTTTTCAGAAAGTCTAGGAAAAATTAATGAGAAATTTACTTCCAGATCAAGGGAGTAAGTGGTCAGTACTGAGCTGCATATTGGTCGCCCATACTTTTGGGACTAATCTGACATGTCAAAACCAAAGTTTAAAAAAAAAAAAAACCTTTTATCTCAAACACCATGCCACTACCAGTGACATTGATAAAGGGACAGTGATGGTGAGGTGAATGGCATGTACTGGCTCACATACTGGGACATTTCACCAGGCATGAGGAATGTCATGAGGCCCTGTGCTGTAACTGTACCACTCCAACAAATCCAGTGCAAATCCAGTGCCACATGTGGATTGAACCCAATTTGCACTTATTTTACCAACTTGTAAATACATCAATTCATCTTCTCATACGCTGCTTTTATTACTCTCTCCTTGAATTGGTGCGACAATCGTAGAAACAGACACACACACTGCTCTAGTGTTACAGGAGACTACACACTGAAACTAGAGTAGAACAGGCAAAGCAAAGGCAACAGATCTTGTGCTTGTCATTACATGCAGCTGTCTCCTATCATTAACACAGTGAGTAGTCAGCAGCCATTTGCACAGCAGGACACCATTCAGACCACAATTATTGACTTGACAGCCTTTAATGTGATTACAGCAAAGGCTCAAGAGTCAATTAAAAATGGAGGCAGTTTTAAATGGTGCCTTCTCACCTCTGCTAATGCTGGTTTAAAACTAGTTCAGACATGACCAACCTGTTGAGACACTAACTCATTCATGTTTTAAAGGCAGAATATATTATACGAGTTGAGTAAAATAGGGTTTTTAATGTCAAAGAGAACTGGAATCAAGTAGATATAGAAGTGCAAATGACATAGCCTAGTTCTCATGGTAGAAACAGCACGACAGCTTGGAAAGGAGCAAAAAAAAAGAGAAAAAAATCAAAATTATAAACTTATTATGCTGTCAAGAAGCAACCTCAAACCACTAGCATAGCATAAACATTTCACATGACTTTGCATAGCGTTGTAAATAAAATATATTTCATAATTAACGCAGGAAATGGATTGGAGAAAACTGTGGATGCTGCTGCTCAGTCAGAAGTTTGCACATGGGCCTCTCTGTGCCACTGTGGAGAGAATCAGAAATACGGGCACTGGAAATCACGATCGAGTTCATTTGCTTTGTAGTTGGAGTTTTCGTGAACATTTTTCAGTCCACGTATGCTCACAGGGCTTCCTTCCTCTTTCACGCATTTCACGCTGTCACCCCGCCGCCGGCTCGCGCCCCTCACGCTCACGCTTTTTGATCCTCCGATGGATAAAACACTATCACCGGCCACAATGTATCACAAGAAACGTCTACGTACCCGAAATGCGGTCGCTTCCCCGGCTCTGGAAGTCGAAGCGAGGCGTGGCGTGGACCCTGCGGTGGCGGCGGAGAGAGACGGAGAGAAGCAGCAGCAGGAAGCCCGCAGAGAGCAGCCCGAGAGCGGGGAGAAGCGGGGAAATGAGCCGCCTGACGTCACGCACGCCGGAGCTGTGATAGGACGCGGGGCACGTCTGGAGGGGCTTTACCACACCTACTGCAAACCGCTACTTCAACTTCAGAAAGACACATCATGTAAAACTGTGGAAAACTGCAAACGAAAACGAAATACAGGAATGGAGGCAAAAGTGAACGTAATGCGACGTTCATGGGAAAACTAGTATTCATACCAGATCATCACAAATATCACAAATAATGAAAAATCAAAGACAATTTGGCAAAACAACTCAGATACATGTGAATGATATCAGAGCCCAGTTTAAAAACACTTACAATTGTATTTTACATTATTATTATTTGACAATTTTTAATTTTTTTTTACCTTGAAATTTAAAAATAGTTGATTATTTTTTGTTATAATGTCATAAAACCATAGGCATTTAGGTCTGCACGACAGCGAATCATTGTGAATATATTATGTTAGCTGCGTTTTGCCTCCACTCACCTTGATTCCAGATTAAAGGGTCTTTAAACTACAGCATTTCAAGCAGCCTCCTAGACTGTATATAATGAAACAAAAGTACCATACAGTCACTAGGCGTCAGACAGAGTTTAATGCACTTGATTTTCCCTCTTTACTTTATACATGTCATCAAAGTCTATCTATTTTCACCTTTACATTTATCCAAGGCAAATATAATAAGACCTTAAGCTTTTATAACCGTCATGTTGAGGAACAATTGTTAGAAACTTTTCCTCTAACTACACAGAAAAGTGGAAAAAGTACGCCCCCTTGTGTTTATTCCTAGGAAACACGAGTGGGGCTGCATTGTTTAGTTATGATTTGCAAACACAGTAGACTTTATTAACAAAATCACAAACTTTATTACCTATTTAATACATATAGTAAGGCATAAATAATATAGTGCAAGTGTAGCATCAGTGGAGGCTCTAGTGGAGGCTCCATCACATGCTTGTCTCCATAGAGACAGAGCTTTGTCTGGAATCTTTCACAGTATGACATTAAACATTTATAAAAGTACAATGTAACATTATATCATCATGGAAACCTATTGGTTACCATGATGATATAACGTTACAGGTCAGATCTGTGGAGAGGCTGTAAAAACCATCTAATGTAATAAATGTAATGCAGAGCTGTTTAATGTCACACTGTGGAACATCCCAGGCAGAGCAATGACATATCCATAGAAACAAGTAGGTGATGGACCCCCAACAAAAAAGTTACACAATGCACCTTTAAGAAGATGGAGCCCAACAGTTTGTCTAAAACACTGGATTAGCGATGCCTTCATCCTGGGTCTCAGTCTCCACAAACTGCACCACGCCTGCAAGAGTAATTAAACAAACATTTTTTAAAAATCATGAGCAAATCTGAAACACAGAGCACAGTGTCTCTCACCCTTGAGGCTGGCACTCCAGGTTGTGGGCACAGGGGCAATGATCCCGGGGCCCCTCCCTGTCCCAGGCCAGCATGTCCATGAGGAGGTTGGGCTGGTTTACACACGACTCTCCCCTCTCCGGTCTGGGGTTACAAACAGGGAACAGCAACTCTGGAAGACGGCACAGACACAGCACAAAAAAATACACCTAAAAAACTTGTATATCCGTCATATATGTAACAGTGTCATCATCCTTTATATATTACCCACATTTATCATGGGTATTTTTATTCTTGCTTTTACATTTGTTATGTAGGGGGTTGAATAATAAACTTCCATGACTCATTCCATGACTCATTTCAGATTCAAACTAACTACTAAAGTGGTTAATTCTGCCATTTATTTGTTGCAACGATTTTTAACAATATTGTACATTTAGAATATTTTAGGGGGATATTCCTGTTTAGGCTTAATGTGTCAGTGAGACAACAAACTATACAGGAGATTACAACACTTATAGTTATAATTCATATTGTATATTTTGTTTTATATGGAAATATGTAAACAATTTCTTATTTGGTTTGACCAAATAGTGCTCTCTTGAAATATGCTCTCTGCTGTAGTTACAGAAAAGGCTAAAACAGAGTCTGACCTCTCTGGAAGGCACAGCATAGATCTCGTTTGCAGTCTCTTTGATCCTGGCAGATGGTCCCCTCCTCTCCTCTCGTAGCATTCACAGTGCACTGGCCCCACACACACATCTGATCATAACAGCACTCCTCATCTTTAGTGCAGGGCTACACACATTTATATGCATTAATTACCACGATGTAAAAGTACAGTGCACCATAGACTAAAACAAGGGTTCATTCTGTGTAATAAATCCCTGCGGTTTCTTTGTATAGACCAGACGAGAGGCAGGATGTGGCCTGCTGGGGAAAATAAACAACATGGAAGTACTTAACTCTCATTTAGACATTAAAGCTAAAGGCAATAAAGACGGGCAATGAAGTGAAAGACGGCATATGAAAGATTAGCTGTCACTAAAGAGAGCTTTGGTCCAGTGTAGCTAACCATATCTGTCGGTATGCACGGCAGGCACTTGGAGTTCTCTATCTCGTACAGGCAGTACTTCAGCTCGCCACAGTCCTCATCCACCATGCATTCCTGAGGAGAACAGACGCAAATGAAAACGTAAATATGTAATCAAGAAGTGAATGAACAGCCAGGATTCCAGAAAGGACAACAGGCTATGGATTAAAATTCACTTCGAAAACGCTTTTGGTAACATCGGACATATTTGCCCCAGGTCCCACTGCACCTTTGTCTCCATTTTTGTTCAAAACGCTATTGGTAACATCTGCAAGGTCCCCATACAAATGCATTAGTCAAACAATACAAAAATAGAGACAAAGGTGCAGTGGAATAACACAATGCCATCTGAACCCAGCAGTAACAGTACATCTCAACAAAATAGACTGTATAACAAAGCTTAATGTTTATTGAAACGAATCATATTTTAAATAAAACACAGACAGTAGCACGTTGCTATAGATGGGAAGTTATAAAATGTATGTGTGAACAAAGTCACACGTCACAGTGCACCATCATAAATCATACTATTAAGTTAAACGTTTTCCAGTACATTGAAACCGGCTCTTTCCAAAAAACCTTTGGCATGCACTTGTATTAGGAACATTTCAGAGTCCATTGCTCACAAATGGTTCTTGTCTGGTTTCCATTTATACAGTGGCAAACTTACAATGGGCAAGAAAAAAGTAGCACAGTAATAATAAGTAATATAACTAAGAGAGATGTATAAAACTCACTGTTCAGTACTTTAAAGGTGCATGGAGTAACTTTTTAAATAGATCTACCTTATATTTATTCAGTTAAAGGCGGTTTTATTGCTCAAAAATACCTTGAAAAACAAGCATTCTGACTGTGAGCAGGGTTGCCTCTCCACAGATCTGACCTATTTCTATGAAGATAGAAAGATTCAGTACTATACAGCGAAACATTCCAAAGCAATAACATCTCCATGAAGAAAAGCGTTTGGCCATCCCTCCAGTAAAAAAGTTGCACAACACACTTAAATATTCCAAAAGTGAAATGAAATTGTCCTTTCTCTCGTA
>KN489404.1:0-21898 GCA_000787155.1 Scartelaos histophorus
GCACTTTATAGCCCGAAAAATATGATAGTCTTAAACATAAGTAACTATATTTTATCTGTTTTATCAGTTGCATTCTCCATATATTGTATTGAATATAATGATTCATACATGGATTGCTTATGCCACCATAGCCTCGGTAAAAAGTTGTGGGAAACAATCGCCATTTTTGAGTGTGAATAGTTCTAGTATTTCATTAGAATCTGGAATCTGGTATTGAATGTCCCTGACAAGCCTGGTTCACGTCCACTGTCACTGAAGCACCTGGCCAGTACACCATTATTTACCAGAAGTTATATCCCCCTTTCAGGTCCATCAACTAGATAAATATAAGATGTATGAGGCTGAAAATGACTCAGTGAAGAACTTGTATCCGTCAAGAAAAAATAGGACAGTGTGGAAACAGGATGGGTGTCCAACGAGGCCGTAATTGGCTCTGGTGAAGAACTGAAGCGAGGAGGGGTCGCAGGAGATCTGCTGACAGATTTGACACAGGCATATGGCCCACAAGACTGCATTCCCTATCGCTGTGGTGTAAAGGCACTGGCTAAGGGAACAAACTAAGACATTCTACCATAATGTGTTTTATGATTTATGAACATCAAGCTCCATTACCTTCAGTGAAAAGTAGTTTTCACATACAGAACTGCAGTTATCATGGTGCATATGGGCCACAGGTAGTTTATGGCCTGCACAAAAACAACCATTCTCACATTTATTTTGAACTTTCAATTCATATTAAAATTGCCTTAAAGTGCTTATGACCGATTTTTAAGATTCTTTAATTTTGACTTCATTTGGTGGGATTATAACTACTGTAAATATAAATTCTACTTTTACACAAAGAAGCAATTGGCTAAGAAAAGTTGAAAAAATACGTCAAAAATTACAAGACATATTGATGCACTGCAAATTTCTCTGATCTGGCCAAGATTTTAAAACTTATATCAGGTTGTTCACCTTGTTTTCAGATTTGTTATTTACTTACAAGATCTAGACTGCTTAATCTAGTCTAGAGGTAGTTTATTTTAAGATAACTCAAGTAATTATCTGTCCATGCGGCAAGATATCTGAGAATACATCAAGATAATTTCACTACTTTTAAGTCATTTTCTGATAGATTTAAGTGTTTTAGGAGTTTTATTAGGTAATAGTTATAGCATCCCCTAGTGTAATAATGATTTCATGATTTCCAACCAGTTACAAGCTGCTATTCCTCCATGTTGCTATTTAGACATTGACGTCTAATAGTCGGAGTAGCGGCATAAACATTATTTTAAACATTATTTTTCAAGTGTCCCACTACTACCACATATTTTTGTTTTCATTTCGGAGTAGGGGTCCTTTACTATTTTTTAAACCTTCTGCTTTTCTGACATGAATAATAAGCTTGGGTATCCTCCACACAGAATTAGGACCACAAAGTAAAATTTGAAACCTAAAAAATGTCCGATGATCAGAGTCGTATCTTGGGTACCCTACTGCGTGTAGGGTACCCAAGATACGACTCTATTAGGACCACGAAGTACATTTTGAAACCTAAAAAATGGTCAAATTGGTAAAACAAGTGTGAATGTTTCTGCACAAATCTTAAATATATGATCTTACGTGTGGTTTATTGAAATGAACAGTCTAACCTGACATAGGCGCTTCAGTAAAATACATGAATGTACACACCGTGGCAGTTGTAAGTAGTATTTTTAGAAAGTGCGTGAGTCTGGGATAAGCATAAGCCTGTCCTGCCATAGGTCACAATGGCTCAGCTCTGCACAGGGACAAAGCCAATCTTCCAGGGCAGCATTAGCACCATGTTGCTCCCAGCTCCCATGCTCAAATGTGTGAGACTTTGCCAACTGTTACAGTGCGGGGCCGACGCAAAGTATAATGCCGCATTTTCTGACAAGCATTCAGATTGTTTTGTGATTTATGTTTTTTAAAATAAGGATCGCGGCCAAGTTGCGCATTTTAAACCCAACCGAGGGCGTTCGCATTCGAGACTGACAAATGTACAGCTAGAGTAAAGAAGTCACTGCATTTCAGAACAACTGGGCTCTAACAATGTTACAATGTTAGTAAATGTTAGTGTGTTTTTAGTGTTGAGGGTTTTATGTTATTACAGCCTTTCCAATTAGGTAATTTATTGGATTTTTGCTCTGGTACACAGCCAAACTTGCAGGTCCCTGTGGTGTGTCTCTGCACCTTTTTGTCAAGCTATTACCAAGAAAAACAAGCCACCGTTTTAATGACTTATTTTAGAACAATTTAATTATGTGGCAACTCCATTTCTCATGTTCAAGCTTCAGTGAAAGCACTTTATAGAGAAATAAGGTTGCATTTTCTTTGATGCAAAAACAATATATTTATAGTTGATTGTTTGCCAAATTGATAAACTTTTTTTGGTAGTTTTTAAGATTTTTTTTTGTGAAGGCTTGTGGAAGACAGCAGACTTTCCATGCATAAAAAAGACAAAAAATATACAGCTTTAGTGGGTGTTGCATGTCATGTTTCCATGTTGGCACTGGCCTGGATGGTCCCAGTGATTACAATTAAGCAGCTCTGATCCTGGGACATAATCAAGACCACCAGAGCAAAGGAGGTGGAGTTAATCTGTCTGGGGGCAGAGAGGGCGGGACGAGGTGACTGGGAGCAAACAGAAGTCTGTTACTCAAAGCCGGCTAAGGTTTACAACAGGAAGGCTTCAGTTTAGTTGAATCTAGTCATGAGTTTTATGGGGTTTTGGTTTGGAACAGCGCCAGTGATAATGTTAAAAATGGACATATCAACAGATGCACACAAAACAACATGTGGAGCATCAAAACAACGCAATTAAACAATTCAGATGCATTAAAATAAAGATAACTCTTTAAGATCTTAAAAATTGTGGTACATGTATACTGATACATCTGTTAATTTTTGGTCGTTTATACTATTACATACTTACAAGGTGGAATTTAGCTTTTATTTTAACTCTGTCACATTTACACTGCTACAATCACCCATTCACTCCTAACAATGTCTCCCAAGTTAATAAAGAGAATGTCTAAATTTCTTTATCAACATGCTTCAATTGCAAAGTCATATATTAGTATTATGTAAAAAATATATATATATTCCTATATCTTCTTTAAGATCTTAAAAATTGTGGTCTATGTACACTGATACATCTGTTAATTTTTGGTCGTTTATACTATTACATACATACAAGGGGTGAAATTTAGCTTTTATTTTAACTCTGGCACATTTACACTACTAGAATCACCCACTCACTCCTAACAATGTCCCAAGTTAATAAAGAGAATGTCAATTTTTTTTCATCAACATGCTCCAATTGCAAAGTCATATACTAGAATTATGTAAAACACATTTAAGTTCCTATATCTTTATGAATCTTGTTTATAAATATGTATTCTACCTTAAAACCACAGATTTTCAAGCGTGGATTTGTGCCTTACCATTTGGGACAGCAGTAATTCCTTTTTGTACCAATAGTCCCATGTTCTCAACAACAGAGAAATGGGTTTACAAATCTGATCTAAAACCAATTTGGACACTGGCGTCATCCTCATATGCCCAGCGGCGGAGCACTGACTTTGGCCTGACCTGACATTTCGGGACAAAGCGCCACATCACACCCAAGTATAAGAAACATATATTTGAAAATGAGCTTGTTAGAAAAAAGGTCCTTATGTTTTCCAATGCCCCACACGCAGCACTGAAGGGAATTAAGACAAATCACTGTTGGCTTCCCTGCGCATGCATTTTTAAATATCCATCTCTCTGCTAACAGCCACCGACGCCCGAGGAGAGATCCGCTATCCGACAAACTAACCCTGCAATATTGGTAGAATTGTAAATGGCTTTATTATACGCAATCAAATTTTGACGAGGGTAAAAAACCTTTCTGTTTCTGAAAAATATAAGCCAAGTTTATTACGCTGTCTGCCGATGACAAATCCCTAATGGGGTGCTAAGAGGAGGAAACTTAAGTAATATCGCATTACTGCAACCCGAGCTCTCAGTGCTAACAAGCTCATATCAATATCAAGAGGCGCGTACTTAAAGCTGAAAAATACACATACTGAAGCTGCAGATTTTAAGCAAGGATCCTGCGTCATTCGAATGCGTTTCACCATAGAGATGCTATTGTTTCACACAGAATGGCATTAAACCTTTCTATCTTCATGGAGACCAAACTACACGCAAGTTACAAGTCAGATCTGTAAAAAGGCGACCCTGCTCACAATCAGAATGCCTGTTTTTCTAGGTATTTTTGAGCATGAGTTAGAACTGAAGAAGCAGTTTGGATGAACTACAAAAGGGATTTGATCAGAACGAATTTAATTTTTCCTTTGCCACGGATTCTACCTGGACAAATGAGCAATTTTACGAGCATTTTTGAGCTATTAAACCATCTGTAATCGAATAAATGTAATGTAGAACTGCTTAATGTCATACTGTGGAACATGACATCCATAGAAAGAAGCAGGTGATAAATCCTCCACAAGAAAAGCTACACATTAAGTAAAATTGACTCTTATGAGCTTTAAGCCACATTATAATTTTGTTAGTTACTCCAACATATACCTGGAGTTGTGTGTTAACCACTTATTATTAGTCTGTCTACATATTTCAAGGCTGAAAATGCCCTGTTCCACCTTGTGATGTCATATAGTGGTAGTTTTCAAGCTCTTTTACCTTTTGTTCAGTTGAGATTTGTAATTCCAGGACTGAAACTAAATTATACTAGCAAAGATGTATGGAGTTTAAAAACACATTAAAGAACTTTTTGTATTACCTGATGAGATCACAAGGTGGAACAGAGTGTTTGAGAGAAGAACGCAGCAATATTATAATACAGATCAGAAAATAAATGTAATATGGGCCCTTTAAGAACACTTCATAAGAGCAAGTTCACAAGTTTACCCTTATGCCAAAAGTCTGCTTTGCCAACTTTCTCAAAATGTCACTTACTGTCTTATTGCTATTCATAATGTGTGCTAATATCCAACTAAATGCAATCACAGGCCTATTTATAAATGCATTTGGTAGTTTGGATCAGCTCTGAGCGGGCCCTGGAGGAGCCTGGACATGAATGATGGCTTGTGGAGGATGGATGAGGTGGGAGCGCTGCCAGGACGGGTGTCTCTGCCTGGGACGGAGTAGGACACAGAGGAGCGAAGGGCATGTTAATCACCTCAGAAGCACAGGGACCAGACCTGCAGGTGTCCGGTCCACAAGGAACCATTCATGAAAGACTAACATGTCAAACACGGCTTCTTGCATATCACTAAACACGCGATATCTATCCCGGTGGTATAATACGGGGAGGGGCTTGGGTTGTCTTTGGTAAATAATGTCACTTCTCTGGTGAAAACTGAAAAAAACAGATAATCAATTGGACCTGTCATGACAAGACATTTTGAAATATGATGTAGTGCTGAAACCAAGAGTAGATTTAAACCACAAAAACTATTTTATATCTACAATACTGTTTAAAAATCAGGAGCTGCAGAATTAAAGGTGCAACTTGTCCGTCAAATGCCTTTCTCCAATAACATTAATATTATTGCTTTGTAAGAAATGTTTCACGCTATTAAACCTTTCTATCTCCATGCATATCAAAACAAATCAAGTTACAGGTCAGAACTGTGGAGAGGCAATCCCACTGACCATCAGAATGCCTGTTTTTCTAGGTATATTCAAGCAATAAAAGCAAATATAATTGAATAAATGTAAAGTAGAGCTGTTTAAGGTCATACTGTGGTAAATCTCAGGCAGTGGTGACATCTCCACAGAAAAAAGTATGACCAGTCCACCATTAAAGTGACACAATGCATCTTTAAACTGCATATTTTACATATTTGCGTATTTATCATGAGAGGCCTATAATCAATGACAAATGTACAATGTAATCAGGTTAAGGAAATGGAAAATGTGAATCCAGACCCACCTTTTCACTTAAATGGTAAACCAGAGGCAATACTATGCCCCATGGCTTAACGAGATTGGTTGTCATTACCCACTGATGTAAGTCCCATCATTGTAAACCCGTTATCCAATTTCCTGAATGGGACTTGGCATATGGACATGTATGGTGACACAGGGAGAAGTAAATGAACGGTAAACAGCTTGGGTAGATACAGCACCAGATAATGTTGTTAAAGGGAATGAACCAGAACATCAGGATTAGTATAATTTTCTTTTTCACTGGAAAGCTTATTGTTTATTTGATGTTATTGATAAAATGTATGTAAAAGGTGCATTGTGCATATTTTCAGGTTCTGTCAAAAGCTTTTCCTCATGGAGATGTTACTGCTTTGTCCAAAATGTTTCACAATATAGTACCAAACCTTTCTATTATCGTGCCAAAATTATCGAAATTATCATTCTATTATCGAGCCAAAAAAAATATTGTTTATTTAATTTCTTTGCAAAGAAAGGCAGGGGACAAGTCTGTCTAATACAGGGTTGGAACTGTCTGAACCAACGTCAGATCCTCAAATCATATATAGCAGGGTCAAAACAAGTGAACATTCAAAACCAAACAGTAAACTTCTTCCAATGTAACCTTTTAGTTTCTGTCATGTTGCCGTCTGCAAGGTCAAGGGGTCCCAGGCTGTGTGCGAGTGCAGTTTTTCCCTATGAAAGAGGAACTGAACTCCCCAAACTAGACTCCAAAACCGCTTGTAGTTGGCTCAACGGTATTTTTCCGCCATACTATCTTCATGAAGGCCAAACCAGACCAAATTACAGGTCAGATTTGTGAAGAGGCAACCTCGCTCGGTCAGAATCCCTTTACTAGGTATTTTTTTAGCTATAAAACCACCTGTAATTTAATGATTGAAAGCGCACCATGTGACTTCAAATCAAATATCCTCCAGAAATATACCAAAAATAAAGCCAAGTCAATAATTATAGGCTTGTGTGGGCGTTACAGTGATACAGCAAAGTATAATATAAAACACTAGGTTTACACACATTGATACAACTAAGTATAATATAAAACACAAGCTTTGCACTGCATGAACCTAAAAGAAAAATCTGATTCAAATAATACACATTTTTGACCGATCTCTCAGTTATTAAAAAGTCTTAAACAATGTATAATGTTTTTTTTTTATTGTTTCTATTAATTTTGTTGAACCTCACAGATTGTTTGTTCCTTCATGTACATTTGTTTAAACTTTGAAAAAGCACAAAAAAGTAAAATTTACAAGTACTGAGACCATCCTTAGTCCTTCTTAGTCCAAAATCACGTTCATTCTTCAGGCATAATTAGCACTTTGACTATTAATGCTCCCAAGGATATGAATCGCATCACTTCTGCTCTAATTGACTTAGCAAACACATAATAGGGTTTCTATAACATGGCGGCTGCTCAACAGTCCCTGTGTGTACCCAGTAATGAAATGCTACATTGACCATGGAGCTATAATGAGAAAGGTATATAATAATTAACACTACATTGACTCTCAATGTGCTACCTGGATTTACTATAATCCAAGAGAGCTGAGCCGAATAGACAATGAAATCTTTTATTGTTCCTGTTGTAGATGACCATAAACTGAGGCTTTCATTCACGAAGACTCTTGGGTAGTTTTAATCATTTGAATAACTGAATTTCCTCAGCTCACCCATGCAAGCACTTGTGTGATTTAACTGGTCTAACATATAATATAAGGAATACAAAGACAAGGTTATTTTTAAAGCATGAAATGATTTCATTTTCTACACTGTTATCTCACAAGTTGTCATGTTTAACGCAAGTTTCTGCATTTTGGTGTTATTTAGTTTTGTATTTATTCAAGGACAAATGATGGGAATGTTACATTCTTGAAAGTCCTGGCAGTGAACCACGCTCTTGCAAATGGTTACAACTTCTATTGCAAGGTATTGCAAGGTGGGTCTAATCATTTCCAGACACGTTTTTCTTTTGGTGTCTTCCTTTGGTTTGCATTTCAAGAGGGAAGACTTCAGACAAAAGCAATAGCAATCCAATATATTTACTACTGGGAACATTTGCCAAGTCTTTTATTCGCAACATGCACTGGGTGTTTCTTGGTGCAGTATTTGAAAATGTAGTCAGCACCAAAGTAGAAATATTAAATTACATTGCGAAAATTCGTATCTTTAAGAAAACTGTATGTAGCCTGTGCTGTTACCTGCAGACAGAGGACACACTGGCCATGGCTCATGTGAAAGCTCAGAACCTCCAGAATTGACTCACTGAGCTGCAGAGGCTGCAGAGGCACTGACTCATGATCAGCTGCAAGGTTTAGGGTTTAGGTAGTGACCATTCAGATCAGAGAGACTGAAACTGGCAACAGAAAGGACAGACTTGCATGAGAATCATTCTGCTTTCCTAATGGATAATCATGTTGACAACCAAAACCAAATAACATAAGATATGATGTTGTATCTAATGTTTTTGCAATTAAGAATAAATCTGCATTAGAACTGTTATAATTAAAAGCAATAATCAATTTGAATGTGTTTACATCGTAAGTTGGGGATAGGTCAAGTTTATGTAAAATCTTACATACAAACCCTTAAAACATAATAAGCATGACCTAAAACACATTCAAACATTTTCTCTTATTCACAAATATCAATATCAAAACATAGGTGCTTAAGGTATATTAAGGTTTACACTTTATTGTCCCCAATGGAAAATGTGTCCTCTGCATTTGACCCAACTCCTCAGAGGCAGTGAGCACCGGGCTCAGAGATGTGCTCACAAACTGTTCTAAAGTCAAAGTCCTCGGTTTGCAGCAAGAAAAGTAAACTTAAAAAATCATTCAAAATGCTTCTCTTTACCTCCAGTGCAAAAAAAGCCTCACTTCTACAGCACACAAACAGCAGCAGACAGTTTCTCCCACTGGCACTAACACAGTATAATTTCAGAGCTCTGTTTGGGGATTGATGAGAATGTTCCTAATTGGTGCGAATTAAAATGCAGTAATGTTTTTGTAATGACTACACAGAGGCGGAGAAAACATCTTGTGGACAGGTGTTTAATGAAGAAAGTGGCTTTTAAACAGCTGGCTTTGCCCAAACTTCACTTTAAGAGATTTCATATCACTCAAGACTGAGACAAGAGCAGGACTCATGTGAGATCCACTGAGCACTGCAATAAATGGCATTGGTTAGAAAACCGAAAATGAATAAAGAGTATAATAACAACATAAAAACATAGTTAGTCCCACAAAACAAGAACCAACAGGAATAATAAGAAGGAAGCGCAGCTGCGTTTTGAGTGAAACTAATACAAGTGCAATGTAGAATCATACATGCATTACAATTTCTTCTTTCTTTTAACCTCTCAACTTGAGTTTAATGAAAAAAACACAATTATGTGTCACTATTCAAAGTAATGTTGTAACACAAGGCAAGGTAAGGTTCAATATCTTGCCCACAGACACTTCAAACTATTAAGAGTTTCAAGTAGAAATGGAAACACCAGATTTCTATTGAATATTATTTTGTCAGCAGTAGAAATTGTAGTAGAAACTGTGATGTTGTTACTTCACTTTTACTGTGCTGTGTATATTTATCAAGTCATACATGTTTTTAAAGGAATAAAATGAATACATCTGAATAACTTGGATATCTTCAAATTGAAACTGAAGCAGGATTATTATTATTATATGCCACAATGTTACAATATTGCAGCCCAAGATAAGGTATGATTTAGTACAAAGAAGAAAAAACACACATACTGTCCTTGGTCAGCTTTTGTTACACTGGTACTCAAGGCACTCCAGCTGTAGCATTGTGAAGTAAACCACACATTATTCACAAATTCTATGAATACCCCAGTGCTTCTAGCTAAAAACTGGAACAAAATGCATTGGACAAAGCCTTTCTGCACCCATGTGGGATTTCTCATTTTACTGCCAGGTAGTTAGGTAGGCACAACAAGACAAAAATAGTCCCGGTTCTCAAACTTTTCGCAGCAAGAATATTACACATAAATCTGAGGGTCATAACCACAGCAAAACATGAACAACAACTGGCCTTGACTCTTCACTTTAAAGCAGGGTGGAAAAAGAGACTGAAAGATCTCAAAAAACTCACAACCGGTTCTAGTTTGAGGACAACTGGGCTATTGCACATTACATACATCAGTTTAGTCAGTTTGGAGCATCTGGTGCCCCAGAATATTCCTCTCTGCACCTGCAAGTCCACCTTTGTCAGTCTGATTTCCAATTTCATTCCTCCGTTCTGTAACACCTGCTTAACACAGCAATGGTGTAAGCATCTGTAACTGCACAGCATCATTTTACTTTACTAAAATTATCAGAATAAGCACTGTGCAAAATGATAGTCTACACTCAGTCAAGTATAAATTACAACAAAAACAAACTCAGTGGTCTATGTGATGAGTGAATCTCTCAGGTTTTGGAAGTTCAAAGCAAGGAGCAAATTAATTTCCACAGGGTATTGCTATAACAGCACCTCACCTCATCTTGGGGCTATTAGGGACTTGCTGAGTGTGAAAAAGGCTCACCAAAGCGGATCAATGTCCACTAAGAACTTCATTTCGATTGGTAATAGTTGCCTTTCACATCATGTTCAGTCATTTTGAAGCAATGGGCACGTTGATAGTGATGAGATTATAAGTGATGGACTATCATTAACAAAACTCCATGACCCAAGGAACCCCTCCAAATGAATGAATCAGAACAAGAGAAACAAGACAATGCGTAATGTCCAAACGGAAAGGGCTAAAACATGGAGCAAAGTGGATGAAATGATTGACAGCGCGCAAACCAAAAGCGGTTTGTAGCATTTACATCACTACCAGCATCATAAAAAGCCAATATATATTTGTATTCAATAATTTTGCGTTTAATTTTGCATCTTAACAACAATTTGAGTCAATATTCTTCAAAATGAGCTTTACGCATCCAAAATGAGCTTTACGCATAACAAATGTCAAGCGGCGTGCTCACAGCCGAATCACTGCGTCGCCAGAACACCTGCTAACTTATCCTAACATGAGATTAGAGGTAAAAGGCGAAATGTTTTATTGTTTACCTCAGTTTTTAGTTCATCCTTGTTGTGGAGACGAGAAGACAGTCCAGTGAGATGCGCAGTAGTCCGGATCTGAGACGTAGCAACGCGCTTCTTCTGCAAACAACTTGGCTGCTGCGGGCTACTATCACTACTACTGCCCCGTAATCAACGTGGGATTACAGTGAGCTGCTTTCCACTGCAGATATTACGAGAAAAATACGAAAGGCGAGATTCTGATGAAGTAGTAGGGAGTAGCACGTGAGAAATAATAATAAAATAGCGGTGTAGGCAGCGGGAGCAGCGTTATCGCTCTCATCCGACCACAGAAGATCGGATAGTGACGGTCACGCCAGGCCCCGCCCCTTCGCTCCTTCAGTGCCACAATGAACGTAACCCAGCAATAATTCAGTATTTGTAACTTTTGGATAGGTTTTACAGGTAAATAAAACTAATTATGCTCAAATGTAGGCATGTTAATTACTTCAAAGTTGAAAAAAATGTAGACATAGGCAGTCCTCGTATAAACGTGTATAGTAGGCCCACCTTATATATTAAATAAAATTATGATTTCATCTTACTATGTCACAACAATGTTAAGTCACCTTACACACATTACAGGAAACGGTGAATGCAATACCAACATTATGGACTGAATATAAACCCCACTTACCGATGCATTTTATTTATTTATTTATTTATTTATTTTTGACCGGTGACTGTAAAATATAACAAAGCTCTTGAGTTTTTAATATATTTATAATACATTTGTAGCTTATGCAAACATTTGTATAGAAAAAAAAATCAACTTGCAAGACAAATGCTTCAAATGTGCTTTATTTTGAAATACAGATGAGCAAACAAGTGTGGCGCACCTTATCAATTAAATAAAATTATGATTTCATCTTACTATGTCACAACAATGTTAAGTCACCTTACACACATTACAGGAAACGGTGAATGCAATACCAACATTATGGACTGAATCTGAAGCCCACTTACCTATGCTTTTTTTTTTCTTTTAGCATTTTTGACTCTTGAGTTTTTAATATATTTATAATACATTTGTAGCTTATGCAAACATTTGTATAGAAAAAAAAATCAACTTGCAAGACAAATGCTTCAAATGTGCTTTATTTTGAAATACAGATGAGCGGAAATGTGTGTATTTGTATTTATCGTTAACTTGACGTTGTTAAGAAGCCCAATGAGAGCGGCGCTGACATATATACAATGGCTTTTGGTGTTTAAAGGACCGAGATGGGCGGTGCTTGTGATCGGCAGGGACAAATCGCGCTCACAGTCGCATGCGGAGACCTGGAGACACGCCGGTGTGTAAATCAATGGCTCTCGGTCGGACCACTTCCTTGTATTTGTCAGAAAGGAAAGGAAGGAGGCAGCACAATTTAGCAAAGAGTTCAGACGGTATTTGGGAACGAAGGACTTTGTGGTAAATCTTAATTATATTTTAAGAAGTTAAAAAGATCGTTTATGCTTAGCTGCATGGACCGACTCCAAAATGCTAACGCTAGCCTGTTGTCTGCGTGGTTTATCATTGACATACAAAAACTGACCATCATAACTTATTTTGAGCTATAACCAGCCATATGATAAATAAGTAGTTACTAAATACTTAAGATGCACTGGCTTATAAATCTTTTGCAACTTCCTGCTATCTGTAAAATGATTCATGCTGCTGTTTCTTACGCAAAAGGCTGGAAATGAAGGATAGCAGCTTATATGCATCATGTTTCAAAGTTATTTTGTATTGTGTAGTTAGAAGTGCAAAGCTGTATTTATCCTTGTATATAAATTGAATATCTAATGAATAAGCCTTAGATACATGGCCTTGACCTCAGTTAACATTTACTGATAAAGATAATAAATGAGATGACCATAGAACATATAATCAAGGGGATGATTTCAAAAACAAAAATGATCAATAACGGTGATAATAGAAAACGTGAAAACAAAAATTAAATTTTATGTTCCAGATTTATAAAAAAGATCATTTATAATTTTGTTTGTGTCTTTTTGTTTAGATTTGGGTTCTAATTGAAGACAAATGACCTGAACACCCTGAACATCCCACCATCTCTAATACATCCATGTGTATAATCTTCTTCAAGTTTGACCCCAGGCCTGCATCCAAAAACGCCTACAGGTACAAAACAATATTTCATACATGACTTCTTATATAATAAAACAATAAATACAACATAAAATCTCATATCACGCAGCCTAGTGACAGTCAGCTGTTACTAAGCGACTAAGCAGAAAGCAAAAGTAGGACATGTGAAGCGTGACTTGGTTTAGTTCTATCTTTAGAGATAATCCTTGTTCTACAATGAAGACAGGATATCACATTCACCTGTTTAACAACGGGCATTAGAAACTAGTATAAAACTATTATGGATTGCCCCATCCCTGCTAAATTTGATACTTGCTGTTATTGCCCTAAATATTATGCATGTTTATGGTGGGGGTGTTATGTATGGAAACAAAGAAATTAAACATGATTAATTTAAATCTTAAAATAACTCTTTGTCTTCACTTGAGTTCTCTTCTTTTACTTTTCTTCTTGATGCTGTGTATACAAAAGAGATGCAAGTTGCAGGATAGTAATAATCTCTTGTAATGTAAATAGTTGCCTCCTTAAGCAGTCAGATTGCTTTGTGTTGCTAAACCCGATACTGACCCTAAGGGCTGTTCCAGACAAAGAGATTGTCTACTCAAGCTGGGCTCTTGTGCACACGTTTGACCTGATTTGGTATTTTGATTTCAGTCATAGCTAGTTGCATCACTTTTCCAGTCTTTTCATTGTGGAGGAGTCCCACATGTTTACCCTGGTTTAAACAGCCAGAAAAGTCCATAAAAAAGCACAACTTATGATTTGCTATTTTTGTGATATGATCCCCTGGTTAGGACCTGGTTCAGCCCTGATTTGCTTTTTGTTTCAAGTTTGAATTAAGCCCATTGTGGTGCATTAAATCTTGTATGTAACTGAAGTTGTATGGCAAGTCTGGCCTATTGTAATCCTGGTTTAGATCTTACTGTTTAGGTCTGACTTGGTTCTGGTTGAGTCTAGCCCAGTGTCTCATTTTAGTTCATTGAATCCAGTACAAGAAAATCACTCTATGAGCAGCCTATGTGGGTTAGTGCAGTCCATGCCCTGACCAGCCTGCAACTACTAGTCCAGTGTGCCCTTCCCTGTGGGGATGCTGACCCTGAGTAAGGAGGAGATCATGACAAAGTTGTGCTTTGAGGTCTGACTCAGCTATGAACCTCCGGAAAGGTGAAACGCACTGTGCCCTCCTCATGCTCTGGCTAAATATAGAGGCTGCATACTGCAAGCCAGTTTGATGCGGTGAGAACTTGAAAACCCAAAAGTTGAAGAATTACTGTACAGAAAGATATGCCTTTAATTCCCATTGTGTGGGCTTTTTGTGTAGGACATGGTGTTTTTGAAAAGCTTTAAAAATAGGTCAAACAATTTGTAATAATCCCTGTTGCCAAGTCTTAATTAATGCTATGGTGAAAAACTAGTGGACATGTTTCAGGGAATCGAAAGCAGACATGATTCTCTAAGTATGCGGCCATACCAGCTTGTCAAAGCCTGATCCCATCAGATATCAGAAGTTAAGCAAGTCTGGGCCTGGTTAGTGCCTTGATGGGAGACCGCTAGGAAAATCAGGTGATACAGTGGTGACCCACATTGCCTAATGTGAAAGTGGTGTGTGCGTGAGTGATGGTGGTGGTTGGAGGAGCAGATGGTACAGATTGGCACCCTCACTTCCATCAGTCAGCCCCAGGGCAGCTGTGGATACACTAGTTGCTTACACCACTGGGTAAGGGGTGAATGAATAATTAATTATTATAAAGTGTCTTATGTCTGTGAAAAGCCCTAAATAAATAATTAAAAGCTCACTTACTTATGTAACAATATTCCAATACAAATACACAATATGTACTGTGTGAGCTAATCCATACCTTTTTACATAACTAAATGGGGTTTAATGCCTCCTAAAATGGTTGGATCGCTCCCCTGTTTCAATAAAATGTCTTTCACATATACTGTATGCTGTTTAATGTGTGTATAATTCTCTGCTGCTGACACTTCCATCTTTGATAGGCCTTTAATCACTCATCTACATGCTTACCCATGATGCAGCTGGCTTACTGTCACAGTGATCATGGCTGCTTGTATGTGATTTACCCCCAGGATCCTATCACAGATGCTCTCTTCTATAGCACCATCATTAGCACTGTAGTGGCTCAGAAGAAGCTATACCGATTCCCAATACAATATGAAACACTATCATTACATACACATGCTTTGACCCCTGTTAGGTCAGGTTATCTTATGCCTTTGCACTTAACACAGCCCACACGCCGCTACTATAAGATTAATAGAGGCACAGGGGCGGTAGTGCCACCCAAACTCAGCTAGCCCCGAGCCAACACAAAGAGGTCAATATAGTTCATTAGCGTTTTCCCTGTTTCTGGTTTCCCGCGGGTGAATAAATGCCTCAGTACAGTTTAAATCCATTTCACAGTGGATTTAACTCGCTTGTGTAGAGCAACTATTAC
Organism: Scartelaos histophorus; assembly: GCA_000787155.1. Lineage (NCBI taxonomy): Eukaryota > Metazoa > Chordata > Actinopteri > Gobiiformes > Gobiidae > Scartelaos > Scartelaos histophorus. Next base: position 15,604 of record KN489404.1, read on the forward strand.
GTAAGTGAAAGAGGGGGAGGGAGAGGAAGGAAGGGAGATAAAGAGGAGGATAGAGAGGGCTGTAGAGTTAGTCTGCCTTGTGTCTTACTTGGTTGCGGATTGCAAAAATGACCAATGCATGCCAATTAATAAGAAGGAAATCTCAACAGAATGTAACCATTACTGGAAATGTTAAAATGGGCAAGATACAAACCTGCGGCACACTAACTGAATATAGTAAAAGTCCTTTACTACATGGAGTTACGCCATCACGTTTTGACTAGCAAGATGGTCTTAGGGCTTAAAGGTGGAAAAAGACACACGGGTGTCATTAAACACAACTGTATTGCAATCATGCCACATGATTATAAGAAAAATATAAAAAAAAGGTTGACAAACCTTGAGTAATGTATAAGAACGGAAAGTAGATCAAAGGTATTTTGTAAGTTTATAGTAGTTGCAAGTAGTATATAATATTTCACGCCCTCTAAAGTATACTCATTATTTTGAGTTGTTTTAAGTTTTTTTTTAATACTGTGTGCACCAACTAAATCCAATTGTATTTCTTCTCTGCCTTGGTATAGATATGAACATACAGTAGGAGACCTCTTAAACAAATTCTCATAAGATGTATTCGAAAGTAGCACCAGGGGAAAGATGCTAAGTAATTCCATTTCTGGGAAAAAGCCCCTGTCTATAGAGACCTACAATAAAGATTATATAGAGTCTGTGTGGGGGGCACTAATCGCCCATACAGTGTTTGATGCAGGTCACACTGTTGGTCACGGTAGTTAATGGCTAAGCACACCACTGTCAAGACTCCCATGGGTGCCTGAAAGATACTATCTATATTGTAGCAAGGTAGTAAGGTAAAGGTAGTCATTTGAGATATAGCATTTAGAAGATAGATTTAAAAACATGCTGTAAATCAGCAGACTTCTATATTTTAAAAGTTTTATCTTGCCAAAAAACCTCAGTGAAAGTTTGAGTTCTTGTATGCACTTTTCACCCGTGCTTCCTTGACCCTCTGTCCTTTGCTTTTGGCTAAAAGCTAAAATGGGCCAACTTCATGGCTTTTTGAGAGAGTTGAAAATATTTTACAGCCTTGAAAATGTTTTTATTGCTGCATTTTAAAGTGTATGTTGCTACAGTAGGTTAAGAATTTTGTAATCAGCCATTTGATGCATACACACACAGCACAGCAATAGCATATTAGAACTGACTTCATGTTAATCTTGTTCCTGAAAGCAATGTAATGAAATAAATATTAATAATATTAGTTAACAACATTTTCTTTTCTTCTTCTAGGCTAATTTTGGCTGCAAACAGAGATGAATTCTACAATAGGCCATCCAAGGCTGCAGACTTCTGGGGGGCCCACAGTGAGATCCTTAGTGGTAAGAATGACTGTAATCTCAAAGAAGAGAATGGATAGGTTTAAAAACATAGAATTTACTTTAATGACTTTTATATTATACATATTATAAAGATGTTCCCTCTTTATTAAATCACTATGTGTATATGCATGTTTGAATAATCCTGGTTCTTATTCCATGGCTTGAGAGCTCATACCATTGTCAATAAAAAAATACGGGCACTCAAGACATAATGAAAACATACATAAATGAGAAAAGATGCAAAATAAAGTGCAAAATAAAAATAAATTATGATAATAAATAAAAATCTAAATACCCCCCAAAACACAGTTGCAACCTGAGGAGCTGTTGACAAGCTTTTTTTTTTTTTTTTTGCCAATATTTCTTTTTTTTTCATTACCAAACATTATTGCATTTTTTTCATTACCAAACAAAACGTTATTTACTCAATTGAGTGAGATCAATTAACTGTAAAAAGCTGCAATTTGTCAATTTGATGTTTCCGAGGAGTCTTTTTGGCTCCACTCTCATTCAACGCTAAATAGCTTTGAATAATCGAGTAAATATCGGTCCCCCTCTCCTCTCCTGGCTACGCACCTCCATCACAGCACATCCCCATGCACCGTAAACTATATCTAATTGACTGATGTCCAATACACATCAGAGTCACGCCGAGGAAATCAATCATCCCTTTTTTCTTGCCAAAGGGGAAAATGGCTGATAGCCCTGTTGTTCATGGCGCTCCTCTCCCCTCCGTAATAGAGGGGTCAGGACTCCAGTAGCGTGTGCTTAATTGATGGGTGCTTTTATGTGACGTGACAGCAATAAATGGCGCAGTCTTATCTGTGCGAGCGGGTGTGTGGAGGGAGAATTCTGTAGGGAACGTGGCATGATGGGGAGGAAGTAAAGCTATAGCTCCCAGGGGCCTCTCAGGATACCTCTTCACCTCAGGGAACAGGACCATTTGGCTCTCTCGGTCACTGTCATTGTAAGTGGACCTGTCTTTATTGATCTACAGGAAGTGGTCTGGACCGTTAACTGGCCTATATTTCATTGCCCAAATGTCCAAAATCATACTTGTACAATTTTCTCAGAGCTTGCATTACAAGTTTGGATTTTTTTGTAATTCATAGACATTGCAAGATACACCTACAGGACTTGACCTGTGATTGGTTAAATGCATCTCCCACTCACGTTGGCCAATAGGAATAGTGGGTGGGGAAAAATAAATACGCCTGTGAACCGCATCAAACGGCTTCACAATCTCTACATTCAAACATGGTCATGGGGTCAGATCACATATTGCTCTTATACTGTCATATTGCCAACTCATAGTCCTAAAAAAACACAATTTAAAACACTTTTGCAGATTGATACTCTGGAACAACCCAAAGTAGTAATACATAATAATAATGTGTTTTATTTATAATGCACTTAACATTTGAAGACAAATTTCAAAGTGCTACAGTAAAAACAACAATAAAAACAACAGTAACCACATTAAAACTCAAGTAAGGAGACAGTTTATTCATAAAGGGCATCCAATTTACAACTGTGTCAAAGCAGCATGCACTTTACTCACACTTTGATGTTGGATTTGTTGACCAGGTCTTGACCAGGAGTATGGAAAAGAAGGAGGATCATGGCTGGGCATTAACAAGAGGGGCAAACTCGCAGCTATAACAAACTACATGGATGGCCGTCCAAACCCAGATGCACAAGGACGGGGTATGTTGGCCATTACAACAATGAGCTCACAATAGATTTTAAAGTTGCATTGAGTAACATTTCTGGTGGAGAGTCTGTCAAACTTTTCTCCATGGAGATGTTATTATTGTTGCCTGGAATGTTTCACAGTCTGGCACTAAACCTTTCTATGTTCATGGAGAGGAAACCAGCACAAGATCAGTAGATGGGCAACCCTGCTCACAGTCAGAATGCATGTTTTTCTAGGTATTTTTTTAGTTATATGTCTAGATTTAATGTTGTTTAAAGCTGTTTAATGTCATACTGTGGAACAGCCCAGACCAGTGACCAGTGCTTATTTTATTTTCTACACTTTCTGTCTGCAGGTTTCCTAGTGTCCAACTACCTTACGGAGAACAATGGAGACAGCTACTCCTACTTAAAAAAGGTGTCAGCAGAGGGGCACTTGTACAACGGATTCAACCTCCTCACAGCAGAGTTCAGGTGAGTGGGATGGTGTTAGGAACATTTTAGTTATCCGGAACAGTGTGATCAAGTAGAGATTAAAGAAGGAGTTTTATGAAAAAATCACTGGGCTTTTTTCGAGTTATAACATGGTTTCCTCATCAAAAACATACTTGTAGTAGTTTTGTTCGTCATCCATGAATGTTTGAGTAATCTTGTGGTCTCTCTTGTCAAATCCTTCTTGCACACTTTTTGTATAAGGTTCATCCTACAAGCTCATGTTGGCTAAATATGTAAGAGCATAATACAAAACGAAACTATAACTTTGTAAAGTTTGTGCAGAAGTTCAATTGGCTGGATACTTGTTGATTGTCTTGGCAGTCTGAAGTGGGAGTAACAGAAAGCAAAGAGAAAGGGGAAGTTAAACTCTAATAGACCTTTTTTTTTCTCCAAGTATACCATTTTCAAAACATTAAAAGATAACATGGTGATCTCAATATGTTACATGCAAACAATAAATACTCCACAAAAGTATAATGATAAAGCCACTTTAAAAACTACATCATGATGCACATGGCACACCATAGCTTTGGAAGTCAAATACTGATGACACCATTCGAACACTGGAGGATACTTCATTGTGTGTGAGAAAGTCAATTCTCTGGAGCACAATCAAAGATGAGGCTCTGGCAGAATTTCACTAAGAAATGAAAAATACATGTGAGATATTGCTCAGATTTCTGCAGATGGAAACTTTGTGTTCAGGTCCTCTTTTACCTCGAAACTGCAAAGCCAGCAACTTCAACATTTCAGGACTTTAAAGTGGGAGAAAAAGCTCAAGTTTAGGCTGTGGAAGAGTCAGCAAAGAAATGTATGGCCTTTTTTAAGTTTGAGACAGAAAGAATGGAACTAATGAAGGTCATCTACCCTTGTTTAAAGCAAAAGAAGCAAAAGTGTCTTTTCTTTTCTGGTTGGGTTAAAAATCTGTGAGTGTGAGCCCTTTACAAAACTGTGGTCCAACCTTGTAGACATTTGGAATATAAACATGACGCTCCTGTGATGGGCTGTAGGTTGTGTCCTTGTATTAAAGCTAGAAGACTGGGATGAAGAGTAAATTTTCTAAATCTTCTAAATATAGAATTTATACATTGTGCAATACAGATTTTTCACTGAGAAAGTGATTATGATTTCCTTCCTAGTAGGCTGCATCTACAAATCTATTATCCAATATTCTGTTTTGTTCACCAAAACAAAAAGCGTTGAGTAATTATTAAGAAATGCTATCAAGGTACTTGCAAATTGGTTTTTCGATTTAATTAGCATAATCTAAAAACAAAAGCAAATTAGATTTAATTAAACTTTCACCAAACTTCTGAATTGTTTTTTACTGTGTACAATTGTATATGTGTGTGAAGACACAGACATAGACAAACAGTATTTCTTCAATATAGTTCCTGATTGATGCAGCAATGAGCAGCTACCCCAGCCCCAAGGGTCATAATAATCCATAATAAACACAAATGAATGTTGCTCTTGATGATGTACTTGACTCAGCTGGTGCTTATCACAGGCTATAACGTAATAACAAAACGTCATATTTCTTATATTTTAATGCTGCATTATGAAACAATACTGTGTTCTCTGAGTACAGCTGAGAGACACATAATTACAGAATACATCCTCATCACAGTGTATTTGTTTCCTCTGTGTAGCATCGACCAAGCCCAGAGGAAATAAGGCGTTTTGTCTCCCAATCGATAAGCACATCTGGTGGGTAAGAGCCGCTGAGTGTAGCAATTACACTGGATCCCTCATTGGTCTTCAGCACAGACTTGTGATTTATGACGCACAGAGAAAGATGAGATGAGCGTGCCAAGTATTTTACTAGTCAAGAGGGTGTGAGATGGTAATATTTATCACCCTAAAAGCAAATATCCTAATTTTTAGCTTCAGTCTATAAAATCTATGCATTACCGTTTAAAGTACCATCCATGTTTTAGTAATTTAGCAGTCTCCCCTTTTACTGCATCCATATGGATAACTCTAAGATTTTGCTCAACCCACAATCCACAGTCTCACGCGACTATTCTCCATAAAATATACAAAAGCATGATGCAAAACTATGCACAACGACTTGACAAACCTGATGCGATGTGCAGTAGCTTCATTAGCGTGTTGCATGTTGATTGTAAGTGATAATGCTCTGAAGGGGGAGTGTTAAAAGGAGTGGGACTCTTTATGTGGGCATAGACCTGCACTCAAGACATGGTAAATCACAATATGCAGATTTTAACAAAAGTGAATGAGATCTTGATTTGATTTATTACCTATCCCTGGATTCAGCTTCATCACTGGATTAAAAAAGTATATACTGTTGCAGTATACATGTCTTTTTTAATATATATCAGTGTGTACTATGAAATACATAAGCAATACATTTGACATTTTGATTTTAAGCATGTTTCCTTTTTTTCAAACAAGCAAGCAACAGAATGTCCATTGTCACAGAATATCTTTGTAAAATATACTAAAAAATACAGTGGTGATATAGGGATAGCAATATTTTAGACCCCTGATTACAAAAGTTTGTAGAATCCATGTTAACATTTTAAACTAAATACTGTACACATAATATCGTAATTTGCATTTTCAGTCTGGTCATATGAAGCTCCTCTCTACCTTCTTTAATAATTCATAACCTGCTCAGCTGAGTTTTACATGTCACTGCTTTGGTCACTGACATCTGTGCGTTTCCCATATACACCATGCTGGGGTTTGGCCTCAGCAGG
>KN489404.1:21930-42401 GCA_000787155.1 Scartelaos histophorus
GAAAAGCTATATATATTTAAATTTTGATATCGGCCTCTCTCAGCAGGATGCTCTCCAGGCTCCATATCCACCATATCATCTGTCTTTTTTGTAGCTTTGGTGTTTCTGATCCCTCTTTTAGACACTCACTTTAATGCCAACGCCCTCAAGATGGGAATTCTCTGTGATGTTTCTGTGAAATGAAGTTTAAAGAGTAAAGACAAGATACGAGTCCTAGAAAACGTAATAATTTAATTTAAAAAGCTATTGAAAAAAGAGTCTCCAAAGTATTAAATATTGGGTAGATATTAATCTCAATCCCCCATTAAGATGACAAATGCTTTTGTATAAAATTGTTTGCAAGCCCTGTTTGTTCTGTGGTCTATCAGCTAACTCATGGATCTACTGGAGTACACTCAGAAATAGTAAAAATAAATAAATAATGCATAAATATATAAATATATCAAATAAAAATGTAACTAATTGAAAAGGAATTTAACTAATTGAAAAAGGTGTAATCAAACTATGGCTTACCTTATGATTTAGTCACTGTTAAATGTGGAGTTGTGCCCTTAAGACCAGGCAAGTCTTGTGAAGTGTTTGTGTCATTAGGCAAGTCGCTCACCCACCTCGCCGAAGTATGAATATGATTTGTGTGAGAGAATGATGCACTGAGCAGACCTATCCAACCTGTAGCATAGTGATAAACAGTATAAAAGCCTTAGGTCTACTGCATATTTGCATATTTGTTTGATATGAGAATAGACTTAGATTTTGATTTGGACAAACTTAATTGATCAACAGGGGAAATTACTTGGACACACATTACATCATAATAACAAAGAGAAAACATTATAGTTGAAATAAATTCTAAATTAGTAGCAAAAATGGCAAGAGACTGGTGTCAAATAAGGCAGAATAATATAAATGTATGTACAAATAAAATACTATAGAAATAATAAACGATCTCAGCACGATACAAGAGAGCAGTCCTGACATGTGCTTATCTACATGCTGCAGTGATGATGGTGAAGTCCATGTGATAGGAGCTCTTCACAGCTGTGACTGGAGAGTGCTGCAGCCCTCAGTACAGAGGCCTCTTCATTAGAGCCTCTCCCAGCAGCATACTGATCACCCTGACTCAGATCTCAACATCTCTGCCCAAGACTGCTCTGCTCCTTCCCTTTCTGTCCAGTGCTCCTCGCCTCCAGCTGTTCCCCCATCTCAGCCCAAATCGGCTTACAGCAGCCTTTACCTGGTCAGCCAGAACCACATTCTTTGAAAAAAACTCTTTGAAAAAACTTTAAAAAGACGAGTGGTTCTGGAGCTGTATCCTGTTTCCCTGATTTCAGAGGACATGATAACCGATCAGAGAGACACATGCTCCATGCACGTCAAAAACAGACATGGCTGTTTACACATAAAATAGGAGAAAAATGTACATAAAGGACTGAGAAACAGCATGGATTTTTACAGAATCAACAAAGCCTCAAACGATTACTTCCAGATAAATTCCAGATAAAAGTTATATATTTTGTTCTGATGTTAGGTGAATTTTGGAGAGGAAATATCTTATGCATTTGTGGTATAAATGAGCAGCTGGTATTGGATCATAGTAAATTTTGACAACGTTTTTTCACACACTGTAGTCTGGCTCCATTCACAGAATGTAGAGGGACTGGCGGGTCAGGCAACAGCAGCACACCTGAAGGGGGCGCAATATCCCTCAGACTTTCTAATGGGAAGAAGCACTATCTAACTACCAATGCTCCTCCTAGTAAAGTAGCTAACATTAACATAACATAGACCAATCACATAGGATTTTAAGACAAGCGCAAAAACTTGACATTTTAATTTATTAGAATAGAGATTTTAGTGCCCTTGTATCACTACCTCGCTAACCTTTCTCAGAGTTTGTTGACTGTTGAATCACTTAAGATGTGAATAACAAAAGATTGATATGAAAATGCTCCATTAGCGTAGATTATTTTTAACTTCCCCCATCAGCATGTTCATTTTGGATGACCCAACAGTAATTCAGAGTCCAGTTTATTTGGCTGAGGGGATTAAGTATAAAAATGTCATCACAAGACCTTCTCTGACTTGCAAACAAACTCAGTGCAACATTGGATTCTACTGGGTTTGCATGCTTTTAACTCATAAATATGAAACATTAAGTCATAAATATAGCATATAATGTATAATAATTAAATGTAGTCAGTACATTAATTGCGTTGTGCAGAACACCCAGTACCCTGTAGATTTTTTCCTTCTTGCCAGTCGACTGGGAAGCTCTCCAAGTTGGCCGTTGAAGCCGTATTCAAGCATTTCTCAGATTGACTGATGGTGCTAGTAGGGCTGTCATAAAACTGACATCAAAAAATCAATTTCCCTGCTTGTTCAAAGGACTTTGTCATAATTTATTACACACTTGCCTGCACCAGAGCCATCAAAGGCACCCTTGATGTGTGTTTTTTTTTTCCTTTTTAATGGGGTTTTCACAGTAATATTTAGTACTTTGTGGTTAATGGTTTGTTAATGGTTTATTAACAGTATGTTACATTTATGCATTGGTAACATGAGCATTTGACAGTTTGGTTCTGGTTATTTCAGCCAAGCACAATATCATAGCATCAGCAATACAGTGTGTGCATTTGTTTGCATAAATAGTGCATAAAGAGTAATAAGAATTGAAATGAATGATTTTTATAAATCTATGTCACAGTTTCTTCATTTGTTATTCATTATAAAACATTCATATTAACAATGGTCGGTAAATTGGATATCTAATTCCCCTTCTTTTTCTGTCCCATGCAGAGCCAAACAGGACACAGTGTGTTACTATGGAAACAGAGGCAGCGCTGAACCCGTCCATCTAAAACCAGGTCTGTGTTTAATACTGTTGCTGTAGTAACTATTCATCCTGTTCACTATTAATAACCAATTTATTTTAATGGTCACATGGTTTTGAAGATCGCTTTCACATTTAGCCTTATTGTCTGCACTAGAATGAATGTCCATAGCTGTGCAGTGCTTTACAGAAAAATAATACTGTTGATTTGTGTTTTCATGTTTTTCATTTTTGTGTAGCAGGAATCTACGGCTTAAGCAACTCACTGTTGGACACACCATGGAAGAAGCTCCTTTTGGGAAAGCGCCATTTCACTAATGTAGTCAGTGACCACTCCTTGTCCTGTGATGGACTGGTACAGGAGCTGCTCCACATCCTCAACAATGAAGAACTGTAAGCACTTTTGAACTTTGTAAAATGGTTTGGTATTGATGGTTATGCAGTGCAACAATGGATGTTACAATTAACTGTTTACATTACAATACATGACATTAAATATCAACAAAATCGGATTTAAAGCAGATATATGCAATTATAACCATGTTATAAATGTCTTTCCTTATTATTTACTAATTATAAGGAAATTATTTGAAAAATTGTAGAGTGATTCATCCATGTAAAATTCTTTATTGCAACATGCATGAATCCAGGGCAAGATGTAAATTAGAGTTCACTCTTAATGTTTGGTAAAATAAAATAAAATAAAATAAATAAAAATAGAGTTGGTTCAAATCAATATTGTGATTTAAAATGTCCAAAATATAAAATAATGATCCATGTGTCATAGATAATAAATATATAGCTGACAAAAGGATAATCTTCTTCTTTAATCTGTACACTCCAAAATAACAAGCCTGTAATAACAAGGCATGTAGCAGCCAATAATGTAATAAATGCCTATAACGTAATAATTTTTCTGTAATCATTCCAATAGTGTAATAACTTGCCAATAATGTAATAAAATGTCTGAACCAATAACGTAATAACCTGTTACCAATAATGTTATATTACATTATTGGTTAGTAAAATCACTCTGATACATCACCAGACATTAAGGAATCATAATAATTTCAAATACTTGTCTCACTGACCACAGTAATCCAGCCTGAATATTCCCTTTCCCATAGAAACTGCAGCCTTCTGTTGATGTTGTCGTTGTGTGTATATTATGTGTATATTATGTGTATTTTATGTGTATATTCTGTGTTTTGGCCTGTTGCTCCACCCTCCACCATCTGATTTCAGCAGCTGAGCTGTGACCTCTTGTCTGGGTGAGGAGATACTTTGCTCTGCAGTATTTGATACGTGGTTGCAGTACCAGTTTTGGCCACAAACTTACACGCTGTTCCTTTAATCCTTTATGATTTATGAATTGAATTTAAAGTGCCACACACAGTTGTTACTTTTGTCTCTTTCAAATAGCTGCATAAATACCTGATCACTTACACAGTGGACTTACTCTCTCAGTATCTTTCTATAGTCGTCCTGGGCCTCTTACAGGGACCATTTATTATTATTTTAAAAATTGGTTCAGACTAGGGTATGGCAGTATATACATTTTAATACTTAAAAGAAACATTGTAGTGTACTGTTAATTTTCTGGAGCAGCACATCTTGTGCACATAGATTTCAAGAATTGGGATACATTCTATTTTTTGATGCTCTACACAAGCGTAGTCGCGTATCCCCATCCAAATACCATACATAAAGTAAAAGCATCTATTGTTGTATTTGTGCATTTACCATCAGCACATGTGCTCCTGGGGCAGTTCTGTATCATTTCAAAGAGCCCAGATCCAGAAACACTGTCAATAAGGGCTTTGAAATGTACTTTTGAAATCCTGGCGTTGGCCATGGTCAGCCTGTGCTGAAGGTCAATACAAGTCTGTTTAGTGGTTAGTTTCACTGTAGATCTGATAAAAGTGGCCAAACACTCGTTTGATTGATTGCTGACCCCCAATTTTAGATATCGATAAATTATAATATTATATTAGGTCCCTGGTATTGAGACAGTAGGTAGGCAGGAGCCTAGGCCTATGGAGGGAGAAGATGTGTGTGCAACGTACATAATATACACAGAACGACAGCATAAGTTAAGGACTGCAATTTATATGGGAACGGGAATATTCAGGCTGGATTACTGTGGTCAGGGATAAAAATTTTAAATTATTATGATTCCTTAATCTCTGGTGATGTATCAGGGTGATTTTATGATTCATTTACAGTTATTTCTTACATACATAAATTAAATATTTACAGATTTCTTACATACATAAATTATATTACAAAATTATTACATTGGCAGCATTTTTTAAACAAGCCAATAATGTAATAACTTATTACATTATTGGTAACAGGTTATTACGTTATTGGTTCAGACATTTTATTACATTATTGGCAAGTTATTACATTATCGGCTGCTACAAGGCAAAAGAAAATCAGATGTTTCTTTGTGCAATCATTATGTGACACTGAAATTTGAAAGGCGCTCTATGCTGATGATGTTTTGTTATTTTTCAGAAATGCACCTGACCCTGTGCAGGAGCTTCAGGGCGATGGCTACAGTGCGGCTATGGTCAAGGCCCTGTCGGCTGTGTGTGTCCGCTCCCCTCATTACGGCACAAGGTCGGTGGACTTGACCTCACAAAACTGCCTTTTTATTCTAGTTGCTTTACCTACTGCATGTGATAGTGGGAACAAGATGCTCCTGGAACATATAAGCCCTTAGGAAAATCAATTGTCCACAGTGAGCAAATAGAAAGGACGCACCTGCTTTGCGACGCCACACAGCATTAGGGAATACACTGACCTGTCCTGTAACTAAAGGCTCAGAAAATCAGCCACCGCCCATGCAACAGCACCACGTAACTTTTTAGGACCAATTACAGATGAAAACAAAGTGACAAGCAGATTTTTGAGTTTAAACATGCAAATTTACACGAAAGAACTCACAAATTTCTGAACCAGAAAAAAACATGCAAATTTGCCTGGAAAAAGATGTGGGTGTAAACTGAGAGCTGCATGCTACGATAAATCATGCATGATAAACATAATCATATTCTGCTCTTCTGTTATTCTGCTACTAAGAGTCATGGAAGTCGACCTAAACTAAGACTAAACTTAACCAAGTTGAGAATAGCACATGAAGACTGGCCAATTCTAAGGTGTGTCCACTGTTATGTGTAGATTTTTAGCCTGTAGTGTTCCCTTCACCAGAAAATTTATATAGTGCAACTAGCAATTGTTCATTCGTTCATTCATTGTACATGAATTCTGAGAGGGAGACATGAACGTTCTATAATATGACTGATTAATCACAACTATAACTTTTTGTAACATTTGCCCTCCATTTATATACCATTATTTCTTTGTTTATCCAGGACCAACACAATAATTTTGATAGATGCAGAAGGGAACGTCAACTTCACCGAACGAACCATGCTCAACTGTGACACAACAAAGTGGAGCACTAATTCTTTCCAGTTCAAGCTACAATCATGAAGATTTCAAAGAGGAACTGCCCTGTGCCTTTCTGACACTCTACAACTTCATCTGTTGACCTCTACAGCAGGCCACTGAACACAGGCTTTCAGCACTTTTACAGCTAGTTCCATCTAGCTGTCTCAACTTCATGTATTTCATTTCCTAATTTAAGTTAAATACTACTGTTGAAGTGTTTTGCTTATTTGAAAACATTGCCAAAGAACAGCATTTTGTAGAGCAACATTCTGTAACTTTTAACCCAGGTATGACTGGTTTGGTCAATGTAATATATCCATTATATGCCATACAAACCAAACTACTACTTGAAAAAACAAAACGACAAAAACAAAATAATGCTGCTTGGTTCCAATGACATCCTTCTGTTCATGTATGAAGGCTAATCAGAAGTTTTTATTTTAAAAAAGTATCATTAGCATCATTTGTAATTTATTTTTTCTTTTACTGATTTCTACCAATATAAATACAAAACATGAGCATATTGTAGTTTTGAAGAGATATTTTACAGAAATAAAAAGTACATTTTGTGCCACAGTGAAGATGGGATTGGGTGTGGGTTGTCAGCTTCCGAAGATTGGTGCTTTTTTGAGACTTGATTTTTGCGTGCACATTGTTGATTCTCTTGCGACACCTACTGTTCAGTTTGGGTACTGCAGTTTACATCATGCGCACCCAATCCAGAAAGCACGCCAAAGAAGGCAGCTACAGCCATAATAAACTACAATCCATGGGTAGAGCTAATGGTTGTACTGTAAATTACCTCAAATTAATAATCTATGCGTGGAAAATGTGCTGGTGGTAGGCATGTTAAATTAGTCCTGCCTTTTTCTCCCCCGGATATTTTACGTTTACATTAAAGGGCGGGCAATCTGAAACGAAATGTACTAATTGCTATCCACAGATTTGTGTAAAGCTCTCGAAAGTGAGCGTTCTGCACTTTCTTGGCTTTTGGGGATGAGTATTGTGTTTCTGATCTGGCAACGTGAGGGGCGGAGTATCGCCGCGCCGGTTTTTGCCGCTGGTCCTCTTCAAGATGGCGGTGCTGCAGCTGAGGCGAGTCGGTGCCTCCTCGAGAATCAAATAATTTACTAAGCTTCGTAGCTCCATCGTTAGGGTCACTGCGCCACATTTGTTGGTGAGCATTTATGTCTTGTGTGCATTAAATGTTATAATGAACAAGACTCGAAATAGCCTAAAGAGTAGTTAGCTATCACACTAGCACCCATGCTAAAATTACCAAGGGCCCGTGTGCCGCTTTATCTCGTTTTCTGGTGTTCATATCTATGGTCTTCCTGCATTTCACACTCTGCTGTTGCGTTCGTTAAGTGCACGTTTTACCTTTATGTGTAGTTCTAATGTTTTCATAGGTTTGATTTTCTATTTCGCTGTTTTTCTATCTTCTTTTTACAGCTTCCAGAAGCTCGGAGGAGGATGATCAGTGCCTAGAGCCCCCATAAGCTGAATGCATTGTGATTTCCAATAATTGAGACAGTGATTCTGAAAGCTGTCTACATTAATGAAAAGAACAATGTAGTCAGCTTAGCATTTTCAACTATGGTACATGATCAATACAGGGATGCGTTTCTGCATGTATTGCGATTTTAGATAAAAAGAAATCATTGTTTTATTACCTTTTGTGAAGCGTAAATTAACATAGAAATGGAGATAGATGATGTTCTACCCCCTCTCCCCTTGGAGCCACCTCACGATTTGGCCCAAAATGCGGAAAGAGCACCTCCACCACCTCCCCTGCAAACGTCCAGTGACGCAGAGGTAATGGACGTTAGCTCTGGTGGTGATGGACACACAGACACCCCAGGGGACGGGGAAGACCAGCCACATCAGCCCCTCGCTTCAACCTCCATAACTTTTAGTAATACGGCTATTAAAAGTGAGCCCAATCCTACCCCACTGTGTCCAAGAACCGCTCGGCACGCTCCCCCGGTCACTAAGTTTCTGCCTGATCTTAAACTTCTTAGAGATGTTAAGATTCGTGTAAGCTTTGCAGAGAGCAGCAGCAATAGTAAAGACAGGAAGGTTTTGTACACAGGTGAAGGGCAAGAAACCGAGGCCGATGAGGGGTTAGACAGCTTTAACGGTGGGTTGCATGATTCGACCAGTGATCAGGATGGTGGCGAGGGTAGTTCTGGAAATGCAACAGGGAAATTGTCTGAGGAGAATGAGGTAGATATGGAAAATAAAGTAGAGTACGCTGTTCTGGATGAGTTTGAAGACTTCTATGAGAACTTTCTGGACCCTGACGACGGCGGATTTAAGTCTGACGCCATAGTGCAGCAGGAGCAAGCAGATGATGAGGCTGTGGCTTTCTCCTATGAGGTATGTTTGGTCATCTTTCTATACTTGGTCATCCTTTTATACCATATTTAGTTCCATCTATAAAGCTCACACCTTTCGGCTTTGTAAGAGTTGCTCATTTAATAATAAAGATCTAAAACACTGCAACGAGAGTACTGCAATAATTTTGAAAATGAAGGTCAACTACATTTATATAGAAGATATTTCAAAATATATTTCTTGTCAAATGCTTGATAACCATTTTTGAACAGTTGGTGTAATGTAACAAGTCCACATTTTATTCCCCCCATCCTCCTTCATTGTAGTACATTTTTGTATTAGTACCACTCATCTCTTCTCAATATGCATATCCCATTCCCATTTGTGGTGATGCATCCTTCCCTCCCGGCCTTAACCACTGACTGTTCCAGGAGGAGTTTGACAATGATGTGGATGCCCTGCTGGAGGAGGGCATGCCAGTCCCCAAAAAGATGCGTCCCTCAGAGGACAAATATGGCGGAGACAGTGACCACCAGTCTGACGGAGAGGGAGGGGTCCAGCCCATGATGACCAAAATTAAGACTGTTCTCAAGAGTGAGTGGGGGACTAGTTTAAATCATATTAAACCGAATGCAAACTTTAAGAGACCAATATGTTTTATTTTACAAACAACAAGTCTAGTACCCTATTGCAATGATCTTGTATATGTAATTATCCATTTGTTTAGTTTTTTTCCACTTAATACTTTATTTGTAAGTTTAATATGCGGATATAATGTAATATGATTGGTGATATTTGTAAAAATGTTTGTTGAATTGCTCAAACACAGGCTGTCCAGGAAATTACAATGTTTACGCAACTGATGTTTGTAATTCCCTTGCACATGCATATCTGTACTCTGTCATTGTGAATGTGTGCTGTAATGTGTGATAGGTAGGGGGCGCCCTCCTACTGAGCCTCTCCCTGATGGATGGATCATGACATTCCATAACTCGGGCATTCCAGTCTACCTGCACAGAGAGACCAGAGTGGTCACCTGGTCCAGACCCTACTTCCTGGGAACTGGAAGTATCAGGGTAAGATGTTAAAGTAAAGGTGGAATCTTTGCACGTGGGTTCAGCTTATTTGATTTGGGGAACTACTTTTATTCCTCAACTGTTTTAGATGAAATTCTCAATGTTGTTAAGTAAAAGTTAAGATACAGAGGCAAAAGATTACTCAAGTAAAAGTATTAAAGTATATGTTTAAACACCGCATGTAAAAAGTTTGTTTTAGAACAATTAAAGAATTAAATATTAAGTGATTTATTTGATCTGTTAATTTTTCTTGCCATTTAGTTTTTTTGCTTAAAGCTGATAACTCAAATTTTGTTAACTCAAATTTAATGTGCGAAAAATAAGTCTTAGCCATTTCAGCAGGTCTCAAACCATAAAGAAAAGTACTTTTTAGTTTTCAGTCCTGTCTAAAATATAGTGAAGTAGAAAGTACAGATACCTGCTCTCAAATGTATTCACGTAAAAGTAAAAAGTATCCATTGTAAAATGTACTTAAGCAAAGTACAGTTACCAAAATGTTGTACTTGAGGATTGTACTTTTACTTCTGTACTTCATTACTTTGCACCACTGTTCCCAGTCATTTTCATATGAGGTTTCAAAGTGTATCTATTGTTTGAAAGTTATATACTCTGACTCACAAATCGTTTACAGAAACACGACCCTCCCACGAGCAGCATCCCCTGTCTGCACTACAAGAAAATGAAGGAGCAGGAGCAAAAGGAGCTCAATGGTGACGTGACCAGTGCTGAAGAGTCTCCCGTCAAATCCAGCAGAACGAATAACGAAGCCGCGATGAGCGGTGCTGAGCCTGACTGTCCAGCCGACGATGCAGACAACCTGCCCTCCTCCAGTCAGCCTGACTCCTTTGATGGAGAGGATGGGGCCAGCGTCCAGAGCAAAGACCCCCAGGCGTGTGACTCTGCGCAGGGGGCGCTGGGACAGGTCAAAGCCAAGGTGGAGGTCTGCAAAGATGAGTCCATAGGTAAGGAAGTTTGAAGTCAGCTGTGAGTTTATTTATTCTATTTTTTAGTTCTATATCTCTATGATAAACTATTGTGATGAACTGGTCTTGGCTAAAGCCTAATGACGTATCTGGCATTTTAATCAACGCAGTTTATGGGCTATTAAAAATGCAGTGACTGTTATACAGTGCTATTAATATCAACCTGTCAAGTGTTATATACATTTATTTAATTACTAAGTTATTCACTACATCAAATAGCCTGTTTTATACTGATGAGTTATATATTCTTGACAGATAATTTGTGTAATTTGATCTGTTTTATATAAGGAGATTAGTCTTGGTTACAAGTTTATTTCACTTCTGTCGTTATCAATATGTTAATCTTACCCACTACATTTTTACCTTGTAGAACTTGAAGATTTTCGCCAGTACTTGGAGAAGTGCTTTGACTTTGAACAAGTGACGGTCAAGAAGTTTCGCACGTGGGCTGAGCGTCGCCAGTTCAACAGAGACATGAAGAGGAAGCAGGCAGAGTCTGAGAGACCGATCCTGCCCGCCAACCAGAAGCTCATCACGCTGTCTGTCCAAGATGCGCCCACCAAGAAAGGTACTGTGGCTAAGATCTGCAGACAACTTTTAACTCAAGTGTTTTTACAATCAAGAGGATTTTTTTTATTAATTTACTTTTAATGATACATTTTTGACTATTTAATTAATATCTTCCCCGCAGAATTTGTCATCAACCCAAATGGCAAATCTGAAGTCTGCATCCTACATGAATATATGCAACGTGTCCTAAAAGTTCGACCTGTTTACAACTTTTTTGAATGTGGTAAGATTTATTCATCAAACGTTGAAATAAAATGTTGAATGTGCTATAATATTAAAAACTGAGGAGATTTTTTTTTTTTTTTTTTTTAATTATATAGAGAACCCAAGTGAACCTTTTGGAGCATCTGTTATTATTGATGGAGTAACCTATGGTACAGGAACTGCAAGCAGTAAAAAACTTGCCAAGAATAAAGCTGGTAATTTCTTTAGTTTTTCAAGGCGTTACATGTAGTTATTGAATCTTTAAGCTATTAAGATGTTAAAACTAAGCTTTTTTTCTAGCTCGTGCCACACTGGAAATCCTCATCCCTGACTTTGTGAAGCAAACCTCAGAGGAGAAACCGGTGGAGGGAGATGAACTGGAGGTATTTTGGTCTCAAACGTCACATTATTTACTTGACAAACGATACATTTTAGGTTTGACAAACTTAAAATGTTTTCTGCCCACAGTATTTTAATCATATCAGTATAGAGGACTCAAGAGTTTACGAGTTGACCAATAAAGCAGGACTACTTTCGCCATATCAGATTCTACATGAGTGCCTTAAAAGGTGAGATAGACATTTTTATTTTTAATGTTGAGCAGAAAATCTTAATATGTCTTTTTATCTTCTTAGAAACCATGGTATGGGTGACACAAGCATTAAATTTGAAGTGATCCCTGGGAAAAACCAGAAGAGTGAATATGTGATGACTTGTGGGAAGCACACTGTTCGAGGCTGGTGTAAGTCTAAACGGAGCAGAGATCTTGAATTATTAAACTGTAATTCAATTTAACTCTTTTAAGCATCCATCTGTTTTTCAGGTAAAAACAAAAGAGTCGGCAAACAGTTGGCGTCCCAAAAGATCTTGCAAATGCTTCATCCACATGTGAAAAACTGGGGTTCACTGCTGAGAATGTACGGCAGGGAGAGCAACAAGATGGTGAAGAAGGTACACATACATGATTCTTCAGAAATGGTTGTTAAAGTAGCTAATTGTATGCAAATTTAAACTTAAACAGGGATTATTATATAAATATTTTTTTCTCTACCATAGTATAACATTGTTCCCTCATCAAAAACATGCCTGAAGAGGTTTTAGGTCATTATCAAGGCATGTTTCAGTTATTGAGCAATCTCTTCTGGGCCCTATTTAGACTTGGACAAACTATTGATCCACAAGGGAAACTTGAACCTTGTTTATAGTTGATTCCAATACATGATTATTCTCCATAAATATACAAAAGCATGATACAAAACTGTACATACCCACTTGGCAAACCTGATATAATGCGCCGTTTTCAGACAATACAGCATTTACAAAACAATTAAAAGGTAACATGGTGATCTAAAAGTTGTGTTAGCATTTAATAATCCATAGAACTGAAATAATAATAATAAATTCTATAAAAACTAGGACTCATCATTATTGTCATTAACCTCACATTTCTCTAAGTTAACCAATGTGTTTTGCAGGAGAGCTCAGACAAGAGTGTGATTGAGCTTCAGCAGTATGCCAAAAAGAACAAGCCAAACTTGCATATCCTCAACAAACTGCAAGAAGAAATGAGAAAACTGGCCAAACAGAGGGTATAATTATCTCCTCAAACATGACCAAGTTGTTTGCAGTGTATTTTTGCTTATATATGCATCTGTTGTGCTTTAGGAGGAGACCAGGAAAAAACCTAAGATGACCATAATGGAGTCTGCCCAACCCGGGAGCGAACCCCTCTGCACTGTCGACGTCTAAGGAAGAATCTTTAACCACCACTGAAACCTGTCACTGTCAAAACACGTATCGCTACCTTAAAAAATGCATCACTTAGTGGCAATATAGTCTGATAGCTGCTTGCATCCTTTGGCCACATTTTATTACTTCATTTGTTTGACTAGGACTAACATGCACAGTTGAGCAAATGCCATCTACCTCTCTAGTTGTTGGAGAGGTTCAGGGTGAATTGGTAAAGTCAGAAATAAAATTACATAGTGTTTGTTTCTTTTTCAACTTGGGTTTTTGTTTTAAATATTTTCTACCATCAGTTGCACCAATATCTGTGCTTTACAATATTTAAAAAGGGACTACTAAAAATGTACGTATTTATGCTCTTTGTGATCCCAGAGGAGTTGAGAAGTGGATGTTTCACTTGGTTGGTTTTATTTAGCGATGGGCACAAAATATTCCATTTTAATTTGCTGGAAAAAAGATGCTGTCTTGATTAGCACGATCAAAAGTTGTGTTGTGAAGTCACTCTTCAAGATTGTTATGCACTTGTGTCTTGTTCTTTGTGTTGACTGATCTTGCTGTGTTTGGTACTAAAATAAGTGCATTTGAGAAACGTTCAAGTCGACTTTACTTGGACAAGAAAATCGCACTGCTCCATATTGATACTGCATTAAGCGTAGGCAGTCATGGTGTGGCAATATTTTACACTAAATGTTACGTTAAAAATGTGCTACCTTTTAACTGTAATGGCATTTACACAGGCAACCATTTCACTGGCACCTTACTATCTTTTGGCTACATGTTACCTTAGATTATCCATTTGAATGTTGGACCTAAAAAGCCCTTCAAAATGAAATGAGCAGAACTGACACTTTAGCCTGCTAGTATTTTGAAATTCCCTCTATCCAATTAAATGCATAGAGGTTTTGTGACGAACCAACAAAATATAACCAAAGCTAGCAGTTACATGCATTTTAGAATGGCAGCAAATTTGTCTACATTGTTAAATTTTAAGTGGTGTAAAGTAGAAATGCATTTAGATTGCTTTAAGAATGTGCTATGTGTGTGTTGTTTTCTGTGTTGGTGCAAGAAGGATCAATTTACGTTGCTGTTGCGTTGTAATAACTTTGAGATGTTCTGCTTAGAAAATGAAGTAGACCTACTTGAGCTCATTGACTTCAGAGATGTTTGTTCTGCAAAATAAAACGTCCTGAACATGATGTGGGAACAATTTATTGGCATAGGTGCAAGGCCATAGTGAATGTAAAAGCACAATAGCACAGTTCAAAAGAGCCCCTCTCCTTCCTCTTTCTTATAATGAGGGTCACTGCTCAGATCCACAGCTCTATTTTTGCCCCTGTTAATCAGTGACCTCACCTTTCCACCTTCCCCATTAACCAACTTCATGACCATTGTTGGTTGGTAATAATAAAATTGTGAAACGAGTGCATAATTAAGGAAAATTCTTGTGCACTTGCCACCAATGTGAGTTAGTTCAGTCATATTCTTTTGTGTTTTTGTCATTTTTAAGCAGCTGGAAAATTCTTATGCACTTGCCACCGATGTCAGTTAGTTTAGTCATATTTTCTTTTGCCTTTTTGTTGTTTTTAAGCAGCTTTTCTGTATTTTACCTAAACAAAAGACAATTTATGCCTCTTTACTGTATAAAACTGGGATAAATCACTGGTTTTGGATAGATCTGCTGGTACAGGGGACACGGCTCAAAACTGTCACTGTCCTGGTTAAATAGGGACATCTGGTCTCTACTCTTAGTTATTAAAAAGTTATAGAATTTTCTTTTCTGGCAGCTTGATAAACCTGCACCTTTTAGTACAGTTTCATATTTTAAAAGACTTAATGAAACAAGGCTCAGGCTAACATTTTTCTTTTCAAAATTTAATAACTATTCTGCAGATGCTTGCGTCCTGTATACTGTAGTTTTTTTCAGAATGCCAACATAAGAGGGCGGAGTTGCAAGATTTAGATCTAATGAGCCTATCAGCAGTTTACAGTAGACCAGAAGAGACTGTACTGGAGTGTATTGGGTGATTTGAAAGTGTAAATCAACACTAAATCTGATTAGCACCCGTGATAATTTAAGCATGTTAAGCGATGTTAAAATCTTTCAAACATTTTGCATGCACCATTTCCTTGAGATGTTGTGCTTGGAAAATGAAGTAGGGTGTGTATTTCAGCGGGAGTTGACTGGCTTCCATGATGCTTATGTAAAATACCAAGTGGGCGAGTAATAACAAGAGCAGTTTATTGGTATAAGTGCAGGGACATAAATGTAAAAGTAGAACGCAAATAATGTCCTCAAATAATATTTACAATTGTATTTTGAAACGGAGCATAAATGGGAGAGGATATTGTAAATTTAAACTTTATCTAAAGAAACAGAATTCAATAGCCTGTATTTCATCCCCTCTGGCCCTGGATGTTACTTGTATATTTGACACTATGGGTCCGGCTGTTGTTGGCTGCCACTCTCCTGCGGCTGGGATTCGTAGCCGACTCTCTCCAGAAGAAGGACCAACTCAACGTGCATCGTCTGAGGAAACAGGTCCACAGCCAGGGCCCTCACCGGGCGGAAAGGGGCTCCATGGACTCTGTTTGATGGAGCGCGGCACAGACTGAAAAAAATAATTATAATTAAAACGTAACAAAATCCAATAGCAGTGTGGTTAAGCTCAAAAATGTTCACTTACTCTATGAAGTTGTTCATCGCAGCTTTTGCATTACATGCGACATAGACCAGCCTCTTGAGGTTCTCTGCTCTCCTTATCGCCAGGATAACTTTGGAATCTATGTAATATTTGTATTATACTCTGGCATGTATAACTTGGTGGGTTTAATCTGCATCTTGTGATTTCTTTTACTCACGTAGGCCTGCTCTTGGTGGATCCACTATAGCTGTGAGGCTGGATGCAACAAGACCATTTAGGATGTTTGGGAACACATCTTCAGCTTTTCCACAGTGAAACTCAACGTTACTCAGCTCTTAAAACAAAAGCAGATAAAAATAGACACAATTTTCAAATCTATGTTTTGGATTTTAACATGATGTATGACACACATCAAATCATATGCAAGAATGCTATGATTGATTTACCATTAAGTTTTGCGTTGACTTTGGCGTCCTCCACTGCTTCTTGGCACAATTCAATCCCAATAACTTTCTTGACTCTCTGTAATCGCACAAGTTCATTTTAAAGACCACAAATGCACAGCCAAACAGCACTCACCCCAAAGTAACATATAGCAAAGCACATGAATCAGTTAGCAATTAATAAAATGCTTTACAATTAAATGCAAAAAGCGTAAACATTTTTCTTTTATGCGAGCGAACCTTTGCCAAAGAGATCCCGATTGTTCCAGTCCCACAGCAAACATCCAGGACAGTGCTGTTCTCGTCCAAATGGGCCCACTCCCCAACAGTAGAGTACAGCACCTCTGCAGCTCCCGTGTTCACCTGACACACAAATCACTTTGAAAATGGCAATAACATAAAACAAAATAAACCACTGTGGAGTCGTAGCATTACCTGGAAAAATGAATGAGGTGAAATTCTGAACTTCAGCCCCAGGAGCTCCTCATAAATGCAGCTCTCTCCACCCACCAGCTCACAGGGTAGATCCTCAGGGTTAGGAGACGTCCTTTACAATAACATTTGAATTACCGTAAAGTTACACCTGCATGATGTAGAAAACCAGTTCAGGCTGTCCCCACCTTTGCCCTTCTCTAACAAAGTAAAGCGACGTGATGCCACTGTCTTTTCCTTCTCCCTCTGTGAAGTATTGCTTCATGGAGCTCTTCAAAGCATCTAGTTCCTCCTCATCCAGTTTCTAAAATGGCAAAGGCAACATTTTTGTATTACTATTATACCACAATGGATTTTTTTTGACAAATGTTTTGTCTGTCTTGTCATAGTTACCTGTGGGTTGAAGAAAACTATAGCCATAGCCTGGCCTATTCTTGTGGTTCGTACTGTTAGTTGCTTCCAGTGTCCCTCATAGGTCTCTGGGCTGTACACTGAATAAGTTGTTGTCCTGTACAAAAAAAACAAAACAGTTTTTAGATTCTTTTTACACAGTGAAGTTTTATCTTGAGAGGATAAACAATGAGACATACCTGATGAACTTTTGAAACGCACTGACCACTCTTTTGGCTTCAGCTGAGACGTGGCTGGTCTCTGCTGGACCGACCACAGCACAAGAGCCTCCTTTATATTTACCCAGTCGAAATCCTATGGTCTTGTCCTCTCCATCTGCTCCAACTGAAATCAGGAACTCACACTTGTTTCTGTAACCTGTCTACAACACATATATCCAAACGTAGGTTAAGACATGACATGACTGTAAATTATCAACATTTTTAAATTACCTGTGTGGGAGAAGGGCGGATTTCTTCTAAAGGACAGCACATCTTGTTGTATTTTCCTTTTTGTGCAAACAGCCACGGTAGCATGGCTTTGTTGGTGTTGCCTATCTCCCTAAAAGAATCAGAGGTATTCTTGAAAAGCAGATTTACATATTTGCACACATATTTATTATAGCAGCCCACACAGAGAATAAGCCATTATTTTATAGTAAAGAATCTAGATCTGCTCTTTACAAACTACCAGAGAGTAAACACAAGCTCTACTGTAACCACTGATATGAACTCTGGAGTGATGGCAAATGTGTTGACATCGCTGACATTCAGAAAGCATGTTTTTGTTCTCTGAAGAGGCTCATCTGATGTGGAGGACAGTGACAAAGAGACCAAGGAGTATTTTTGCTATAAAAAACAAACACAAAACTCTCCGTCACTCACTTGGCTAGTCTCTGTAGCACGGCCACCACCTCCTGCTCCTTCCTACGCAGCTGCTCGTCGTAAGGCACGTTCCACAGCGGTGTCACTGCATTGGCAATCTGGACACTCAGTGGCTCCTCGTCCTCTTCTTCCGTCCTCTTCGACGGGGGCCCCTCACTCTCCTCTTGTTTTCTCTTTCTCATAATGGGGTCTGCTTTGGGCTTAGCAAGCTTAACGTTCAGCACTTGGCCTTTCCACTGCATCCCATGCACCAACTTCATCGCCTTATCTCGCTCCTCTTCATTTTTAAAAGTCACGAAAGCAAACGTCTGCTTTCCAAACAGCTTGATTTTGTGTGGGTTGAGATTTTGCTTGGCCAAGAACTTCTTCAGATCATTAAACCCAGTGAATTTAGGCAGGTTTCTTATCTCCACTTTGAAAATCTCTGACGTGAACAGGTCGTTTTTAATGTAGCGATACATGCTTGGGTCTGATGATTCACTTTCCCCAGTGTTACTGTCCTGGGGCAACTCTGCAGACGTCTCCTCCTCTGCAACAAATGGTGCATCAGGCACAGGGCAGCTACTGGCCTCTGCCATGTCCAAATGTCCAGAACTAAGTAACTAGCCTGAGGTTTCTGAAGAAGAAACAAACACACATTATAAACTTTGGAGAGATTATATACAAACATCAGGGAAGCAAATCAAGTATTTAATAGCTTCGAAGAATGAAGAAAAACAGTGAGGAGCCCTAATCCAATGGTACAATGTTGCCTCAGATTTCACTCTCTACAAACTACGACCAACGTGTCCCCATTTTAACAAAATAAATATGGGCTAAAAACGGAAAACTATGTCCAAAAATGTTGTCAAATGAAAACTACCTCTAAGGTAATACATATATTCTGAACAAAAAAAACAACATACAGTTACAATACTGGTTTACCTTCACTTTCTAACTTTGCCTCTATTGTACAAACTCGTGGATATTGTCACTTCACAGTGGGACACTGGGCGCGGCCATGTTGGTTTGGGGACCACGTGTGAAGAACAACCTTTGACCTGTTTAAAGAGACAGTTCCCATCGACCCTCTTTCCTCTGCGATCTGTTCATGCACAGTTTCATATAACATTTTAAATTATTCAGCCTTTTAATCAATTCCCGAAACAATAAACGAACAACTCTATCTCTTATTATTATAAATTAAAATGCATATGATCTTCCCCCTCTTTTCCTCGACCATGAACCCCTCGTGTGTTCTGAATGGAAAGCCTTTTGCTGTGAATCAGAAGGCTGTGGGATCGATTCCGGGTCAGATGAGATTTTCGTGTGGAGTTGAGTAAAAGGATCTTGCCTACTGCAATACCAAGAACAATCTGTGAGGGGCAGCAGTGAGCCCGGACGCGCCTGACGTGCCAAAAACACGCAGGAGAGAAAGGCAGCGCTTACGTCGGGCGCGCGAAAGCCGAAGCCGGAAGTGAGTAGTGAAGGCGAACGGCGGACACTTTGGGATTTGAGTCTTTCGCACAATTGCCATAATCTTTAAACATCTACATAATTATGGCAGACCCAAAGGTGAGAATATGCGCTTCGGATCATCGCCGTCACTGTGTGTCGTTACAGGGAGAAATTTAGATGTAAATGCTCCTATATTTACTGCCATTGTCCGACAAACTTTGTGCTTGGAGCATCGTAGAAAAAATGCCGATATTTTGGGATATCACCCTAAGCTAGTACTCGTTGCAACCTTTGTTCAGCTAGACAAAGTGATGGACCTTAAATATGTAGGTGTATTAATTCTAATATTTTACACGCCCCTCAATTGATAGTATAAGGAGTTTCACAGCAGTTGCCCAACATGTTAGCTACAGGTTTCTGCACGAGAAATCTTATAGGCCGCATAAAAACAATTTACAATGTCTTTTTTTAGACGAAAAAGAAACCTTCTATTACGCTGAACCACCTAGTAACCATTGTCAAAGAAATTAAATCAATGACTATGCCCATGCCTTTGTCTCTCAGGCACAACAGTTGCTAACATGAGTTGGCTAAATGTAGCTTTCGTAGTCACGAGTGTTCTGGGTATGAAACAAACTCAAGTCTTAATCTTAAAGCTGCAGTTCCCGTATC
Source organism: Scartelaos histophorus (assembly GCA_000787155.1). NCBI lineage: Eukaryota > Metazoa > Chordata > Actinopteri > Gobiiformes > Gobiidae > Scartelaos > Scartelaos histophorus. The sequence goes on from KN489404.1 coordinate 42,036, forward strand.
ATCTTGGATTTATTGTATTTGTTGTAAGCGTGGAGGTTGAATGGGATCACGGCCCACATGTAGCTGTAAGTCGATAGTGAAAGAGAAACTCTGTTAGCTCGCCCCGGGCCTTAAAAGTAGCACAACTTCTTCGTGACTTTTTTATGAGAAGTAGCTGTTAGATGAATAAAATGAACACATTCGGATGAGTTATTCACAACTCTTGGATTTTAAACAACAGAATATTCAATAGTCTTCAATATCTTCTCGACTGCTATTATTGCCATTATTATTATGTTATGTGGATGCTCGGTGGCATTAAGTACAGCTGGTAGGGCGGTGAATTGGGCGATTGGAGGAATTTAGTCAATGTGTATTTTATGATGG